>CAIGRT010111157.1:0-10385 GCA_903798405.1 Fraxinus platypoda | reverse complement strand
TGTTTGTTATTGTGATGGAGGCATTCAGTAGGATGGTTGAGAAAGCTATGACGAAGGATCTATCAAGAGGCTTTGCGGTTGATCATCTACAGGTCTCCCATTTGTTATTTGCAGATGACACTGATTTTTTGTAACGCAGATGATCAGCAAATTAGGAATTTGCGTCGTCTGCTTCTGTGTTTTGAAGTAGTCTCTGGATTGAAGAAAAATCTGGGGAAACCTGAGGTTATTCCAGCAGGGGAGGTTGCTAATGTGGAGGAATTGGCAGCCATATTGGAGTGTGGAGTCACAATTGCCCATGTCATATCTTGGGCTTCCTTTTCTTGGGCTTCCTTTAGGAGCGAGGTTTAAAAGTAAACAAATTTGGAATTGTATTCTTGAAAGGGTGGAGAGGAGATTAGTGGGGTGGAAACGTATTTATCTTTCAAAAGGAGGACGTCTTACTCTCATCAAATTCACTCTCTAATCTCCCAACCTATTTTCTATCATTGTTTCCTATTCTCGTTGCAGTGGCAAATCGATTAGAGAGGATTCAAAGGGATTTTCTTTGGGTAGGGTTGGAGGAAGAGAGGAAATTTCATTTGGTCAAATGGGGAGACGTTTGTTCCCCTATTGGGGTGGGGGGTCTTGGATTGAGGAGCCTTGTATTATTTAACAAGGCCTTGTTGGGCAAGTGGCTGTGGCGATTTGGAATGGAGAGGGAGAGCTTCTGGAGAGAAATCATAGGGGTAAAGTATGGTGTTATGAAGGGGGGTGGTGCTCGGGCGAGGGTCGTGGGTCTTATGGGGTGAGCCTATGGAGGTGTATCAGAAAAGGATGGAGTGAATTTCAGAATAGACTGGTTTTTGTGGTGGGGAACGGTACGAATGTCAGATTCTGGGATGATTGTTGGTGTGGAGATCAAGCGCCAAAAGTGCGGTTTCCTTCTTTGCATTGCATTGCTTTGGAGCCTTCAGCTATGGTGAGTGATGCTATGACTATGTATAATGGGAGTCCTAAATGGAACATCGCTTTCGGAAGAGGCTTACATGATTGGGAATTTGATGATTATGCGTTGTTTTTGGCCTCTTTGTATGATGAGCACATTCAGGTAGGAGAGGAGGACTGTAGCAGCTGGAGGATGGCACGGAATGGTATGTTCTCCGTTCGCACTTATTTCAGATCCTTGTTGGAATCTGTGGAGAGTTCATTCCCTTGGGAAAGGGTATGGTAATGTAAATTACCTCCAAGAGTGGCATTTTTACTGTGGATGGTTGTGAAGGGGCAGGTGTTAATGGCGGATAATCTTCGAAGAAATGAAAAGGATGTTATATTACGGAATGATGCTATTTGTGTAAGAGGGATGGAGAGACGATCGATCACCTGTTCATTCATTGTGACGGTGTCTGTTGGCTGTGGAATGATATTCTGGCTTTGCAACATATAAGTTGGGTGTTGCCAAGGCGTATACAGTTGGTGGTGCGGGCATGGAAGAGAAAGTTTCGAGATAAGAATTGCAAGCTTATTTGGGATCTCGTTCCAGGATGCATTGTTTGGTGTGTGTGGAGAGAAAAAAACGGCCGGTGCTTTGAAAATCAAACACAGACAACAAATCAGTTTAGAGAATTGTTTTACTCGACTTTATATAGTTGGTTTAAGGTTGCAACTATTAGTCCAATAGAAGGATTGCCTAATTTTTTATTGTTTATTTCTAGTTTAAACTGATAATGCACTTCTTGTGTATTATCTTTTGATTTTGATTTATAAAATTACGTGATTACCTATAAAAAAAAAAGATTCAAAAATCTATATTAGAAAAAAGGAATCCCTATAATTAAGTCTCTATATAATTCTACACGCTGTAAAATTTATTTACATTAACAAATTCAATTGAGTAAAGAAGCATAGTTGTCCTAAGAGCTGATTCAAGAACTGCTTCAATTCTAAGAAGAGCGCCTACGAAAGCAGATTTTTCTTTCACGGCTCTTTCTGTCACAATGGAAAAAATATATCTGCAGACTTAGAGCTCTCGCGAGTGCCTTCCCCTCCCTTCCTGTTGCAGTAACCTTAGCTATTTCATCCGGTGCAACTGCTTGAGTATGAGTTGCCGGTGCAGAAGACAAGAAGAACATAACCCCAGGATAATATAGTAGAAATAGAGTTTTTTAAGAAATTTTCGGGTAAGGAGTTGAGAGTGTAAGGACCTCGATAAGCTAAGGTATTTCTCAATCATAGAACACGGTCAAAATGAGCATATTTGTTTCTCAAAGGAAGTATATGCTGAATCTCCTAAATGAAACTAGAATTGTAAACTATAAACCATTTGACAGTCCCAATGATCCTAATCACAAGCCACGGAGATGTACCGAGAGGAACCACGAGGGAAGAAGAGCAGTATCAAAATCGGGAAATTAATCTACTTGTCTGTCATACGACCTGATTTAGCCTTTATGTTGTGAGCCAGTTTATGAACTCCCCTGTAAAGAACATCTTGACGCTACATATAGATTTTTTAGGCAGCAAAAAGGAAGTGCATGAAAAGCTTTACTATTTAGAAAATAAGACTATGAATATTGAAGTCTATACTGATGATTGGGTAGGATCTATTTAAACAGGCAGCTACAACAGGGATTTGTGCTTTTACTGTAGGTAACCTGGGTGACATTAAGAAGAAAAACAGTTGTTGCAAGTTCTGCCAAAGCAAACTATGGGATTTGCGAGCTTATGTGGATGGAAAATTTTCTAAAGGAGTAGAAGGTTACTATTATAGGTCCTATGTAGGGGTGTCCAAAAGTCCCGAACCGAACCGGACCGAACTGAACCCGAACCGAACCGAGCGGTTCTTCATAAATTAAATACCCGAACAGGTACCCGAATCGAGAACCGACGGGTTTGGGTCGGGTCTCGGGTCTAGACCAAGAACCGAAGAACCGAATAAGAACCGAAACTAAATAATTTTTTTATTTTTTATATTGAATTAATTAAATTATTTTATTTTTTTCTAAACAAATTAGCAAANAAGAACCGAAACTAAATAATTTTTTTATTTTTTATATTGAATTAATTAAATTATTTTATTTTTTTCTAAACAAATTAGCAAATTAATTAAATAAATCAGATTATTTCATAATTTTAATTTTAAAGCCCAAATCATTTTTAGAACCCATTAGCCCATTTTAATTTGAAGCAAATGAATATACTTTATGTAGTGTTGCTGTAATATTAATATCTACTTTTTGGTATTTGTATGCATTGAATTAATCTTATTGGACGGCTAATTATTTATATGTTTTTGAATTGAGCTACGTTAATTTGTAAAAGTTACGAATGAAATGTCATTAGTTGTATTTATATAGTGTTGTTGTAAATATTAAAAAATTTAATTATGGTACGGAACCGAACCGAACCGAACCGAACCGAACCGAACCGAACGGTTCCATAATTATATTTGGACCCGACGGGTCCATTTATTAAATACCCGCAAGTTGCATTAAATTAATTTTATTGGACAGCTAGTTATTTATATATTTTTGAATTGGGCTACGTTAATTTGTAAAAGTTACGAATGAAATGTCATTAGTTGTATTTATGTAGTGTTGCTGTAAATGTTAAAAAATTTAATTATGGTATGTAACCGAATGGAACCGAACCGAACCGAACCGAACCGAACGGTTCCATAATTATATTTGGACCCGACGGGTCCATTTATTAAATACCCGAAAGTTTTGGGTCGGTTCGGGTCTCTTCAGAACCGAACCGAACCGAACCGATCCACGGACAGCCCTAGTCCTATGAAAGTACTTCGTGATAATAAAGTTTCCATTAGTGTTGCTCATAACCTTGTCAAACATGTAGGATTAAAGCACGTTGAAATCGATAAGACATTTTATCAGAAAGAAGCTGGAATGAGGTACCATTTGCATGCCTTAGCCACCATCTATAAGCAGCTGGCTAAAATATTCACTAAACGACTAAAGATGCTACAATTCGAGACTTTAGTTACCAAGCTCGGTGTGAACGACATATTTGAACCAGCTTAAGAGATAGCACAGGAGATCTCATGTTGTAGACCTTAAATAAGGAAAACCACATGGTTATCCTAGATTAGACAAGTATTTTTCTAATTTTAACTTAGCATATTGGTGCAACTAAAATTCTGCTTAGCCCCCATTTGACAACCATACTTTTGGGAAAAAAAGTTTCGAATAGTGATTTGTAGAAGTGTGTGTATTTAAAAAATAGGGAAAAATTTTAGGTTTACGTGCAGTATATTTTATTGTGTGAATGTGTAGTTGAAAATGAGTATGTAGAAAAAAGAGTTTGAAAAGTATGGTTGTCAAACAAGGGCTTAGTACGTTGTTAAAGCCTGTGAAATGGCTTGCTGTGCCATGTAAATTCTCGAGATTGAAAGCAAAGTATTCCATCCATTCAAACTTCCGCAATTATAACTATGTTTGACATCCATTTTATGAGAATGACAAATTTTGGAATAGTGATTGATGGAAGAATGTGTGGTGAAAAAGTGATGAAAAATTTTAGATTTGTGTGTAATATTATTTTATTTGGAGAATGTGTGGTTGAAATGAAAAAAGAAAAAAAAATAAGAATGAGAATGAGAATAGAATGGGTGCCAAACAGGGCTATATTTAATTATTTGTTGCACGTGTTGCTTAAGTTCTTCCTCTCCTCTAGATCTACCAATGAACCGAACGCAGTCGTCAAGAAAGGAATTATGTGGCCAATTCCAATTTTTTTTGGACAAGGCTGAGTTTGTTATTGTTGTACATTCAGAACAGTGTTTTAAAACTGTTTCAAACCTAATATCCAGAACAGTTTATACATTTCTTCCTGATCATATAAAATATTGTCTTCAAATTTATCCATTTAGTGAGACACAAATGTGAATCTGTTGAGAGCAAGACATATCACACAAGGCACCTAAAGACACTTGGTCACATAAATCTGAAATATGAATTGACCATGTTCAGATGGAGCAGCCGCACAAATAAACATATTCAAATACTTACTTCCAGACCAAACAGTCAATAGCTGGATTATACTTTGCTCGGCCAGATGTCACCTGAAAACTTGTTTTTGCTGTTTGTTTAGGTACTGGAACCTTAACAACCACTCCAAGCGCAAACATTTTTGCCCCGAAAACACTCTTCACCTGATGAAGCATGACTGTGTCAAAGACATGGTACATCACAGACAATAATAAAAAGATCAAAGTAAGATGACTAACCTTAACATTCACTTCCATGCGAGTCCTTCCCAATTCCTTGATAGTTGGCAGTACCCGAAATGGAAGATTTACTCCCTCTGTGATACGATACCTATAGCAAAGGCATTTATGATTGTAAGAGGAGCGCTTATATAAAATGGTATACAAAAAGATGGGTACATATATAATGGCTATTCAAACACAGAGGGCTATGGAGAGATAAATACAATAGTGTCATTATGCAATGCATAAATATAAGCCGACATAAATTTTCAATCCATCATGTAATGCAAAATCGAAGTAACATCTTCTGAGAGTTACATAGTAATAACAATACATAATCAGTTTACTCCATATTATGCAGATGCAGATTCTGAAATATAAGCTGAAGGCATTGCGACAAAGATTTTCCAAAGCAAAATATTAAGACTTCTAATAAAAATACATTCCATTGAAATCAAGTATTGACAGAGCTTGCTAGGAAACAAAACAATCAAGAATTTTTGAACCAAAACTATGGCAGCATTAAAAAAATACAGCCCGCTGAAATAAAATGTTGGCACAGCTTGCTGGGATACAAAAATTCTAAAACTAACCATAATACTAATGAATGTGGTAGTTTATTTCACAGCGTCCTATTCACGTTCAAATCTCAATTCGTTGAGATCCCATCTTCCCATAATTCTAAAGGCTATCTTCATACCCATAATTTTCCTGTAGTAATGTACAAAGCTCATTCCTCACATCCCATAACCTGCCTTTCTGGAGATATCTCTAGGCCACAGCAGACCACTTTGGGGATCACACTTACATCAGTTGCGCTTCTCATCATAATGCACGTTCTTCCTTCTGGCTTAGCCTAAAGATTATCATGAAATGCAATCCAAAGAAACCACCCAAAGGTTGTGAGCTTTCTTCATATTTAACTCCTCAACCTTCCATTTTAATTGCAGATTCGTCCTTTTTCACGGGTTCTATCCAAACTAGTTGTTAGATTTGCAAAAAAGATTATACCTATTGACCATCATTTGTAAGTTACCTTGATGGGAGACCTTGCAAGTCTTCGTTCTCTCGCTCATATTCTGGATAGAACATATCTTCCCTTCCATTAAGCCGATCTACAGCTGGTTGACCTCAAGCATGGCTTTGCAAGACGTTGACACCCACATCTCTTTCAACGAGGCTAATGTCTCTTTCTACCCTTTGGTTTTGGGAGCGATCACTTTACTCTTCATCCTCCTCTTCTCGTTGATTTCCCCATAGGCCTTGAAATATTGCAGGAAGATGCCAAGGTGAGGCATATTTGGGGGCATCTGCATGCCCGCTTGTGCCTGGATCTACTGTAGGAGTTGCATGGATGAGTTATGCTCCGTTATACTCCTCATATTAGTGATCATAGCAGCCACCTCTCTGGTGAGGTGAGCAGCAACTCTACTACCTCATCAGTGGTGCGATCACTAGTTTTGGGAATTGTAGAAATCCTAAAGATTGCATTGAATTTATTCTTGTACCATATTTAGATTTTTCCCATAATTAGGTAGACTGTAATTTCGGTAATATCCGCCTCTCATTATTTAGGAAATTACTTTCCTTTTCCCCTTATCCCTCTTGTATTATAAATTAAGAGGTTGTATACGGTTGATAAATATATTAGAAATACAGAAAATTATTCTTGTCTTCATGGTATCAGAGCTTTGAAATTAATGACGGAAGTCCCATCAATAGTAAAAGCTCAATGTCTTCTAAATCCTCTCACAGCGAGGCAGAAATCAATTCTGCGATGGGCTAGACTGGAGGAGAGACTGATTAGTTTCAACTCATGGTTGAGAAGTTGAATGGAAGAAACTTCAGGGAATCGGCTCAATCAATTAAACTGGTAATCGATGACAAAGAAAAGCTTGGTTAAACTAAGAAGCCAACTGATGCCATTCTCATGCAAAAATGGAAATCCGAGAACTCAATGGTCATGGCATGGCTAGTGAGAACGATGAAGCCGTTAATATGAAAAACGTACCTCTTTCAGCCGCCCGTGAAAGATGTATGGGAAGCTGTCAAGGATATGTACTCAGACTTGGAAAATTCTTCCCAAATCTTTGAAATCAAAACACGGCTGTGGCAAACTAAACAGGGGAACTGGGATGTTACCGAGTATTACTTGGGAATGACCTCTCTGGCAAGAGCTCAGTGGCAAAGTGATGTAACATCAAAGGAAAAAATAAACAAGGACGGAGAAAGGGAAGCATCGGCAAATGAGTAAGCAGAAGAAGAGGAATTACCAAGGAGGACGAAAACATGGGCAGCAAGCCTGTTTTACCGTCATTTCATCATGGTATGGGTCTTTTCCACCTTCAATACAAGCCACTTATAGATAATCCTAAAAAGTAAGTTATGGGCTTGGGTCACGCCCATAAATACAAACCCAATTTAATATACCCCAAAATAGTAAAACCCAAAATATTAAATAGATGTCCTCATCAACTATCCCCGGGGTAGAAGAAAAACTCGACTCTGTCGAGTGGACAAAACACGCTATAGTCAATCTCCCAACCATAAGCTAAGTGGTTGAAAAATCTTCTTCCGACGGCCATAAACACGTGTGAGTGGACTTCTAAATTTGGTGTCTCCACCTGCTCCCTCGACATGGGTGGAAGGTGACCTGGGCAAAGGCTGCTGGCTGCGATAAAGCTCCATTAAGTCTGGATCGAGCTGCTGGAGTCTTTCTCTGGGAATCCATGTACAATCAGAATCAGGTCGATCTACCCAACAAACAATGTAGCACTGTATCTCTCCATCATTGGTCAACACAATCTATTCATCTAAAATAGCATGAATTTCATCTTTGTGTGCTATGATAGGTTGTATTGAGAAGAAATAACAACTGATTCAAGTTGGGGATCCATAGATGGAGGTAGAAAATGATCCTCGGAGGAAATAAAACGGCATTTGTAAGCAACTAAGTCTTCAGCATTAAAAGTAGAGTGGTAACCAAAATGTGATAGAAGATCAATAACATATGCATTTGAACTAACACGTTTTAAAATTTAAAAGGATCAGCACTACGGGCTTGCAAATTGGACGCGGATCCAGATGGACGCCGTTCCAGTCTAATTCGGATCATAACTTAATCCCCAATGTTAAATTCAACCTGTCGTTTATGCAAATCAGCTTGAAGTTTATATGATGCATTACTTGCTTCAAGTTGTTTATTGATCTCAATATGCAAGTCATGAAGAAGTTGTACAACTGCCTCAGCTGACACAGACACACTAGCATGTGGGGACATGGGAATAAGGTCTAAAGGTTTCTTAGGTTTGTAACCATAAACAACTTCAAAATTACTCATACCTATAGACCGATTCACATAATTGTTATATGCAATTTGAGCTGTAGGGAGGATCAAATCCCAATTTCTAAGATTTTCCTGGACTGGACACCTTAATAGACTACTAAGACTGCAATTAACAACTTCAATTTGACCATTGGTCTGAGGGTGATATGCAGTGGAATTTCAATTTAGTGTCAACCATGTGCCACAAGGTTCTCCAAAAATGGCTAGTAAAACGAACATCTCTATCTGAGACAATGGTATGAGGAAGGCCATACAACTTAACAATCTCATTAAAATACAATCTGGCGATCTTAGACGCATCTGAAATCCTGCTATAAGGGATAAAGTGGGCCATTTTTTAGAAAAAATCCACTATAACAAAAATAGAGTCATGTTTCTTTGGAGTAAGTGGGAGTCCTAACACAAAATCCATACTAACATCTTGCCAAGGACAATTAAGAGCGGAAAGAGGCGTGTAGATACTAGTATTTTGCCTCTTTTGTTTGGCTAACTGACAGATGTTACAGGTGCTAACTATCTTAGCCACACTTGTCTTCAGACAAGGCTAATAGAACTGGCGTTCAACCCTCTATGTGGTCTTATCACGTTCAAAATGTCCAACCAAGCCCCTAGCATGACTTTCCCAAACCGTAAAACCTCGTTGATTAGTGTAATTCACTCATTGAACTAATATCTCTAAAAGATAGTTTTCGGCTTGTTCTTGAGCACTTTTGAGTGTTTTGATGTGTTTGTTCATGCTGTTTTGTAGTTTACGTCATTTGGAGAAAATGGCATATTATGGAGCTTGGGATGGAGCCAAGTGTTGATCATATAAGTGGGCTTGACGAGGAAATGAAAGAAGAAAAATGAAGTAGAAATGAGGCGAAAACATAAGCAAATAAATGACGGAATTAACGGGTGCCACAGCATTGCATGTGGGCGCCAAGAAGGACAAAAAATCAGCAGAACTCGCGAGGCTGCGGCGCCGGCCTCCACCCGAGAAGGAAAGAAACTTTGTTTTATAAATTTTTCAGCCCGATCCAACTCCAATTCGTCTTGATACTTTAAGAAACTATAAATACAAACTTGAAGACCTAGTTTAAAGAGGAGATGACTTAGGAGGCAAAGAAGAGAAGGAATCGATTGAGAGCAAAAACGATAACAATTCGGAGGAGAATTCAAGCGGTAAAACAGTTTTTCCTATTTTTTTTCTTCTCCATGTTCTTTAGTTTAGATTTTAATATGTCGATTCTTGTATTCATGAACTAAATTTATTATCTAGGGTTTGATGTAACTTAACTTAAGACATGATTTGATTCTAATATAGTTATTCCGTTTGATTTTTCCGTTAATTTATTTCTGTTGATTCTTGCGCAATGCTTTCAATTACATGATCAATAATTGGATAATTTGATGTCTTAAATCTCAGTACTCGAGAGAGAGAGAGAGATTTAGTCGTGATCTAAGAATAACATAACCTAGATTTTGTAGATTTCGAGAGAAAATATAAAATCTTTGAGGCTTATTTCATTTAAGAATCCTATGCATGATAATTTCTATAGTTTTAATTCTGAATACAGATATTGGAATTAAAATATAGAAATATGTTCTATTAAGCACTTGAGAGAGGGAATAGAATTAACCTAAGGTTCTCGCCTATAAATTCAGGAAAAATTAATGGAAGTAACTATAGAAGTTGATAAACGTTGTTGATAGTGAGGTGAAATCAATCCCTAAGCCTTCTGACATTGATAACTCTCCTATAATTTGCCTTATTTTACTTGAATTGTCACACATCCACGTTATTTTAGTATAAAAATATTAACTTTAGATTTGATTTTTCTAGATAAAGTA
>CAIGRT010111156.1:0-10809 GCA_903798405.1 Fraxinus platypoda | reverse complement strand
TGCATCCACTGATATCCAATAAAGCATGAACTGGAAGTAACTATGGTATACACTATACATCTGATGATTCTGATCTATATCTTAGTTTACTATTTTTTACATTTATTATATAACTAGTATAGATCAACAATGTAATATGAGAGTTTGAGCTTTTACAGCAAGATATCAGAACACATCAACTTTTACTAATAACAGCAATATGACATACACACGAGAAGAAGCAAAAAGAGAGATGATTAGATTTTCTTATTACATATCACAAACCAATAAGAATAACAAAAAGAGACTCTGTAGTATAAACTGCAACAACATACCAAACCCATTCCTGCAAAATTGTTTATCCTTCCCAAAACTTACTTGTCATGGCTGTGAAGTTTTAAGATGCTTGATGTTCTCGATGCTGCAGTGAAGCATCAGGTAACACCATTGTAGGGGCTGATGACATGGTCCGGTACTGTGCAGCCAACTGTCTAGGATCGGCGTATGCATAAGCATAATTAGAAATGGCAGCTGAAGGAGGAGCCGTTGATTGAGATGGATGATTAATTTGAGTGTAACCAACATACTGGGCCTGGTTCTGACTGGAAGGAACTTCGACAAAAGGTGAAGATGCTGCAGCTGCTGTTCTGTATACACCAGCAGCCATATCAGATTTTGAAACAGGAGCATTTCTGGTCTGACTGTAAGCTGCAGATGGAGGCATTGCCGGCCGAGGAGGTTTCTGGAGGTGGCTAGAAGGGGCAGGCGACGCTATTTCACCATAACTCGGTTGCTGCACTGGTAAATTATAATTTTGGGATGGTCTAGCAGGCACGAAATAAACTGGGTACTGCTGCTCAAGTGCATAGTGGTGTGGATGATATCGTTGCTGGGAAGGGTATACAGGGTAATCCGACACAATTGGCACTTGCCCAGCAGGGATATAATGCGTATTCGAATGAATAAACTGTTGTGGCTGATGCAATTGAGGATTATTTTGGTCAAACTGGCCCGGTAACACATAAAAGGATTCCTGAACTTTGTTTTGATCCTCAATCTTCAGATCAACTGGATCGGCAGAAAGCTTACTATTTCCAGATTGAATTTCTACAATAGGTTCTTTATAAATAATTTGCCCCTGCCTAAAGAATTGGTTTGCTACACTTCCATCACTGTTCGATTAAAACCATCAAAATCCCAATTCAGATCAATTTGAATATATTTTACTCATAAGTACACACATAACCGCAGTAAAAAAGAAAATTCTACTAATAAGTAAATGGGGTACCTTGGAACTGAGTCTGGGGAACGCAAATCAATAGGTCCAGCTTGTTTCTGTTGAAATTGAGGAAATTGCTGTTTTTGTAATTGTACCTGTACCTGTTGTTGCGGCGCTTGTTCTGGTTTCTTATTCCCACCGTGATCCGATGTCTCATCTTCGGACAAAACCCGATTCACATAATCCCCACCAACGACAACCGGAACCGCCGAAACCACCGTCCTAGCCGCCACACTAGTGGCTACAAAACCACCAACTTCCTCCTGCTTCTGCGGTAAATTAACATTTCCACCAACTCCAAAATTTATCTGCTGAATTTGTTCCTCAATTCCCAACCCTCCGACTTTCTGATTCTCCTCGATATTTACTCTTACCGGCGGGAGGTTCGCCGTTGACGGAGAACTCGAGGTAGACCCAAATGACGAGGAGGTCTCTAGCATAGAGGAATCCGGGACAGAATGCACATCGTGATTAAGACAATTACCATTCTCATTCTCGTTCTCATTCCCATTTCCATTTCCACCATTCTTCGACGTCTCGATTTGGACTTCCACATATTTCCCTCCGACAGCTCCCTTATTAACAAAATCATCCTCCAACCCAAGAAGGCAATTAACCAAAGAAGATTCAGAAAACCCACGATCACTAACACCACCAGAAATATTACTGGCCTTCCCATTCAACGCATCTAGAAACCAGCCCTCCGATTTAGTCGATGATGTCTCAACAAGAAGCTGTTCAATACTCGAACTCTTGGGAAACAAAAACAAGCGGAGGCGACCAGGTTTCGACCCACTCGCAGTATTAAGCCGGTCGTATTCATCAATCATGTTATCAAAATCTTCATCTGTAGTAACAGAAATTAACGAGTCCAAGTCTTCGTTGGGGAGCTGGTATCTGATAGTGAAAGGTTCGTTGTTGAGGAGGGTTCTGGAGAGCCGGCGGTGGATGTCGGAAAATGAGTCGTTCCGGTCGATGACGATGATACGGGTGGTGCCACCGATGTAGCAGAGTGACTTGTCATGGGGACGGGGGACTATGTGGCCGCCGTAGCTGCACATAAGGCGGAGCTTTGGAAGTTGGGGCGATGCAGGCGGGGGGTCATCCCAGGAGTTTGTTTGTCGGGAGTGGGGGGAAGAGTCTACGGAATTTTGGTGGGATTGCTGTGGTGGTTGGGCGGCGGCGGTGGGAAGCGGAGCAGTGGAGAGTGGTGGTGGGGACTCCATGGGGTAGGAGTTGGAAAAAGGGGAGGCTAATGTCGTGGTCCAGGTAGGATGATTATATAGTTCCTGCAGACTCCAGCTCTTCTCCAACTAATATAAAGGAATTTGTAGTCAAGGTCCTTAAACATTTATTCTTAGAGGATTTGGATCCTCACCTTTTTCTAGTGATCACATCCCCACACTTACTATATAGGTTCACTTGGATCCTTCCAAGATGGATACTGTCTATTTGACGGCTTATTCTTAGAGCATTCGGATCCCTTCCTTTTTCTAGTGATCGTATCCCCACACTTACTATATAGGTTCACTCGGATCCTTCTAAAATGGATACAGTCTTATTTTGCCTTTAAATAGGCATGAACATTTTTATTTTATCAGACTGGAATTAAATCTTATTTTTGTAGAATGATAAAAGGGTTACAATGATGCAAAATGGGAGTTGGTGTAAAGGAAGGTTAACACTTTATTTACAGGGTTTACAAATTGTCAAGGATTTGGCTAATATGTTGGAACAAAAAGATGAGATCGTGCAAAGGCAAATAGTTTCTTCAAAATAGAAGTGATATTTTGAAGAAATGACGACAAGATTAGTGTATGACGTCATGCATGCCAAGGGGTCAGTTGAAGGCAAAACAAACAATATGACTAAAGTGCATCAATTACAAAATTTTGGGTATTCAATTGCGTTAAAATAAGAATGAGCATCCATGTGCTCCAAGCATCAATATTTGGCAACTTTGGTTGCAAATTTTCCACTGATTTAATTCTATATTATACCTACTTAAATATTTATTGAATAATAAGCAAAGTTATAAATGTTTATATAATGGAATTTTAATGCGCATCTCTCATTTAATGCTAATAATTTATAAACAGTTCGTGCATGTATGCTTAAACAGTTTATTACAGATCTATAAACTTATTTCTTCGAAAGAATTATCATGCTGAAATATCAACAAAGTTGGAGTAGTCGTCACTCTAATAATTTTAGGGTCTGTTTGATAGACCTTTTTTTTTTTTCATGAAAAATAGAATTGAAATTTAATTTCCCACTTTTGACATGTTTGATAGCCAAAATTTTCTATGGAAAATATTTTCCTCCCACGTGGCCCATTTTTCCATGTTTTTGTTGAAATAGTTTTCCCACCACTTTGGTGGGAAAATGGTTTTCAGCTTTTTTTTTNCACCCAATTCTTGGTTTTCAAGGAAAACCAATTTCCACCACATTGGTGAGAATAGGTTTTCCAGGCTACTTTTTCTATTTTTTTTTTATTTTTTTTTGCAATGAAAACAAATTCTATGGACAATTGTAAAAAAAAAAATTCCCGACAATTTTCATGGAAAACAAAGTCAAATGGACACCAAAAGATCTAAAATTTCAACATTTTTCAGGTGGAAAATTAGACCAATCAAGCACAATTAATTGACAATTTTCAGGAAAACAATTCTAGACAATTCAATTCCCTGTAATTCATTTTATTTTCACCCAAATTCCACTCTTGTAATCAAACGGATCCTTAGTATAATAAATTTTCATTCAGTAGTCTAACAATATACAAAGAATTTTCATTCGAGTTGTAATAATTTCAATTTACTTAGCAAAGAATTGTGACATTATTTAATCATATTTTTAGTTTTTACTAAAATAAGAAAATGGGAGAAATTAGATATGCAATAATTCTTATATAGGATTAATTAAATTGAAAAATTGAAGGGTAAAAACCTTGGGTTTAAAACTGTGGGGGAGGGGGAGAGTTCGTATGAGATGACAGTAAGAGTTGGGCTTTGATTGGCGGTGTGTGGTGGTGTGGGCCCGGACAGTTCTGACTGGCTTATTTGTCACGTTACGACTTCATCACTCTCAATGGATCTTATTAATACAGTCAAACACACACGACGTAAAGTTTAAGGATACTGCACTTCCTCGTTTTCGTATAGCTTTTTCATCCGCTCAATATTTTTATAAATTAGTTATAGTTGAACGTCCGTTGTATGTTATTTTAAAATACTTTCTAAGTACTATATAATATTCGAAGATATGTAAATATAAAAAATAGTTAACAAATTATTTGTTTGATTTATGGATGATGTTTATCCACTGTCGAGGAGAATCACTTCCGATTTCTTAGTTGTTCTTTTCCTTGGCCTCTTAACGTTGACGACGAACACATGTTTTACTTGAATTATCAATCCTATGATATCTGAAAACAAAGAGGAAAAAATAAACAAAAAAATAATTTATTGGCCAGTAAACAACCTTAAATACCATAAATTTCTACACCACTGTTTTTCTTAACGTGGTGTGGAGGCTTCTCAAATTTCAATAAACAGCGATAAATAAAATAGGAGCTGATTATAAAATATGGGTAGACTTTTGAAATTTTCGAACTCATACTTAGTAAGATTCTCCGGACATGATTGTAAACTATGCATTTTACTGAAAATTTTAATTACATATCACGATATTTTACCTAGCGAAATTTGGTACTTCATTGAATTGTAGAAAAGAGTTTGTTATCTTATCGCATATACCTTCAATGATCTCTTCTACCTTTGTTATCGTCAAAATTTTCAATTGCATCATTGAATAACATGGCTTGAATTGTATATCCATTTAGAGAAGTCAAATACTATGTTACTTTTCATATACATATAATTACAAAATAAATAGTCATCGTAGCAGACGTACTACTTCCTTATCAATTAAAATGAGCCTCAAAATATCAAATTTACCAGCATTGCTGAAATAAGATTCAACGAAATTTTTTCGAATTACAATCATTTTAATGAATTATTCATTTTCATAAGCCAATAAGTCTTATATAACCTTTGATTCTATGGCACGGGAGCAACCTCGATTTGGCTAAAACTTTTCTGTTGACTTGCTAGAAAATAAAGCGATATATTTGAAGATTCAAATGAAATAAAATCAGTTTGTGAAAATAATTTAAATAGTTGAAGAAGTCAATTAAAATAGTCCATTTATTTATCCTTTTGATCTGAAGTGAACATTAAACCAATATCATCATTTTTTTCATCTTCATTTAATATGCATTGTATATATCAATTAAAATTATTTATTATAGATAACAATTATATCTCTCATTTACATTCTCTGTATCTTAACACTTATTGAATAATCAATTGGAAGAAAACTCTCAAAATATTTATCTTTTGTTTCAAAAAAATTAATGAAATTAATGTATCGTCCAATCAAGTGGAATGAATCTGTCAACTGTACATTGATATAACTAAATAGTTAAAAAAAAAAATATTCATGATAATATTGTTCAAATGGTTAAATAAATCAAATACATATTAAAAAATGAAAATGTAATGAATCTATCAAATGCCATTGATCAATAAACATGTATCTCAACATTCATTAAATAATCATTTGGAAGAAAACGCTCAAAATATCATCATTTGTTCATAAAAATTTAATGAATCTAATTTACTAACCAATCAAGATGAATGAATATGTCAATGTACATTGATCATAATTAAATAGTTAACAAAATAATTTATGATAATATTATTCAAATGGTTAAATAAATAAAATACGTATTGAAAAATGAAAAGAGAGGTAATGAATGCGTCAAATGTACATTCATCATAACTAAATAGTTGACAATATAATTAATGATAATATTGTTTAAATGGTTCAAACGATTGAATAAATTAAATACATGTTGAAAAATGAAAAGTAAATTATTATTCGTTGGTGTCCAAAAAATCAGTTCGGGCTTACTTTAATTTAAGGAGGACTTATAAGAATTTAATTGTCACTTTAAAGAGGATAGATTAAGAGGCCACCGGGTCAATTCTACCCATGAGCTCTATCAAGTTAGGTCAGCTCGTTTAGCATGACAGGTCAGTTCTACGAAGTTAGGTCAGCTCGGCCATACCCACCGTCATCCTGAAAACACCATCATTGCTTCACTGCCACATGTGCCTCATCCATGATGCTATTGCCTACCATATGACTACACCCCCAACGACACGTAGTATTCATGATGATTGTGCCTTACTTACAACCAATCAAAGGCTTGCAATGATTATCCACCACCTCGACATCATCATGAGCTAAGAAAGACATAGGCAATAACACACAATTCAAGGAAAGCATAGGCAGTGGTACACACTACACAATTCCAGGAAAGTATTGTAGATAACCTATTTTGGAGGCCAAATGGCTGTTTTGGAGCCTATAAATAGGACCAAATAGTTCCTAAATGGGGAGGGGACTAAATGTGCACACAATACACATTCTACAAGCTTTCTCCTTAGTACAAATTTCTTTCTTTCTACTATTTCTGCATTTTTACCTCTATCAAATCACCTATTAAGTTGATCAAATTTGACTTAGTCATATTTTAACGTCAATAATTTGGCGTTAGAAGGAGGGCCTTGTAAAAAACAACTCACGTCTCCCACAAAATTTCCTTGAAAATAATTCTGTATTCAAATTTGGCTCTCTATGGACCTGTTACTTCACTATGGATTCCATCAATGAGAGACAAAAATGTTACAAAATGTTCAACATTAGATTGTTCAATCTCGGCCATATGACTACCAAATCCCAATTCACCATCTCTTCCGAACGACACCTCCTAAATTCACCTCCCAAAGCCCACAATCTCTCCACCCAAATCAATCCTAAAATAAATCATGACTTATGTTTCCTCAACACTCCCTCTCATCCCACCTCTCCTTAAGAGCTCAATATCTTCTAATGGCATCTCTTGCCTCGAAACTTTTTGAGGTCTCACCAGTCGATCTCATTGGCTTGGTATTTTTGGAAGTTCCATTCCTTCCTTTTTGTCTTCCCAAACCCAACTCTTGGTACAATCACGTTCATGTGCTAAAGCTTCAGAGAAAGCAGAAAAGTGAGGAAATTATATTCAGTTTCAACTTCAAATAACCATAGTCCTCGGTGATTGTCGTCAAGGTTAGGCGGGCGACCCTTTGAAAACCCGCAAATGAATGTGATCGTGATCAAGTAATATAGTAGTGTGTAGAGTGTCGAACCCATGAGAACTACGTGTTTTATCAACTTAAAGTTAATAATACCTTAATCGAATAGCAATAATATACTTGTAATAAGTCTAATTTATCACGTACTAGAATTCAAAGCAAAAGTTTATCAAATTTTTTATATGCATTGTTAAGATGTAAAATCTCCCTTGTTAATCCATTTTTAGTACAACAATTAAAATGACTCATTATTATCATGCGAGTTGGTTGAAGTTCCAAATTTATTTAAAAGTTTCTCTCGATAGCAATTAAATCTAATCCTATATGTGACATTTCTTTATCTCTATAAAAGATACCAACATATAAGAAAGCATTAAACGAGTTAAAATATCTAAAAATCATGTGAAGCATAGATGTATATCTTTATCGAACCTCACAATGTTTAATACTATATGCTAACGATCTTATTATCTCTCTTGATGACAATAAAATTCACAAACAATTCAATTAATTGAAAAGGAAGCTAAACCATAATAAACATCCAAACATTCAAACAAATTAATGTCAAAATAATTAATTAATATTAAAAATCTCAAAACAATGGTTCATTTATATTTTAGCAATGTAAAAATTTAGCCTAGCATAATATTGAAATTAAACAAATAAAAGTGGAACGAGATTACCGAAATTTGACCGAAGGTGAACAAATTTGCCTTTTCCTTTGCCTTTCGTTTCAGCCGCCCATTTGTATTGTATTATTAAAAAAATTCTCAATTCCCAGCCTCTATTTCTCCATGTATGCTTCAGCCGCCGTTTTTTCTTCTTTTTGCGTGTATATATTCTCACTTCTTGCAATCTCTGTTTCTACTTTCTGTGTGAATCTCTTAATAATTCCAAAGCAGCCGCAATCTGTGTGTATATCGCAGCAGCCAACTTCTATATTTTTCTCCCCATCTGCGTTTTTTTCTTCCTTCAGCAGCCGCCTTTTTTTCAGCTCTCTATATTATTTCTCCTCCGTGTTTTCATTCGTCTGCATTTATGTATTTCTGTATATATATATACTATACTTTTAATTCAACCAAAAGTCCAAGTGGAGGCCCAATTAATTCCAATATCCAATTAAATTAATGCTTACTTTCAAGTCTTCAATTCTTTCATGTAATGCAAGTTAGTCCTTGTATTTTGGATTTTGCCATTTTTCGTCTTGCTTCTTTCCTGTAATTCCTTTTTTCATTCATATAATTTCATTTATTAAACATAAAATACAACAATGTAAAATATATTTTATTAAAAGAACTATCAAATATCGTTATTTTAGGCACTAAATGTATAATACACTTATCACCGGGCTCACTTCACCAGTGAGGGGAGGATCTAAGCTCCTTTCTCCAAAATGTTATCGCTTCTACCTCTGCTTTCTACCGTCGAGCTCTGCCATTGCAAATCATGGCACCCAAACTGGTGTCTTGGCATCTCGTTTTCTCAACTGGAAACACCACATTTAGCTGTTACCATGTGCACATTGTGTTCGGTAAAAAGCCTAACCCACAGACCTGGTTTCCACAGTGCACAACCACCTCTGGCGAAGGCGACGAGGTAGCTGCAGCCCAGGCGAACCTTTCGTATTGTTGGGCGAAAGTTGTCGAGGTAGCTATAGCTTCGACGGACCTTCTGCGATGGCTGGCGAACCCATTTCCAATTTCGGTAGAGGCAAATTATGTGACACTTGGCGAAGCCACTTCAGACCATTTCCAACTCTGGCGACGCAGCGAGGTTACACAAGTGAATTTAAATACAAAAGTAACATAGGCGAACCTATTTCGACGAACTTGCATACTAGCTGTCTTTATAATGGATATTAAGATACGATTTTCTTTTTCAAAGCAACAACAGCAAGAAGCAGCAACGAAGATGGACAAACAAAATTTTCGCCTTATGCAATAGGCAGCGATATGCAAAACAATATGAAAGAGCTCCGATAGATTAATAGCCAGAGATTATGAGTTCATCAACGATATCCGACGATGTTTGAATCAGTATTTCGAATCTTGGTATTTCATAGATCTTGATTTTGCTATCAAATTCAAAATAGCAAGATCAACAAATTATATGCAAATATCCACTGCAATTCATGCCAATAATGTTCGTCAGTAAGGATAGTGAACCTCTTCTCCTATACTTTGCGTTTGCAATTTCTGGAAAGTACTCTTAATTGATGGTTCACATAAGGTGTTTGTCAAAATGCCTACACCAAATATTCCTTGTAAAATCA
This sequence comes from Fraxinus platypoda, assembly GCA_903798405.1. NCBI lineage: Eukaryota > Viridiplantae > Streptophyta > Magnoliopsida > Lamiales > Oleaceae > Fraxinus > Fraxinus platypoda. The sequence goes on along the minus strand of CAIGRT010111156.1, from coordinate 1,079 downwards.
TTGGGCATGGGAGATTGAATGGTTTGCTATCGTGCTAAGTGTACAAAGTCTCTTGACAAAGTTAGATGACAAAGTGACGTGACATGACTAAAAAAAAAAAAACTAAAAAATTAGAAAAGCCAACACAGTTCTCTCTCTCTCTCTCTCTCTCTCTCCATTTCCCCCAAATCAGAGACCAAACCCTTCCTCCCAAATCACAAACCTCTGGCAGCTAGTCAGGGCCCGCAGCACCCCTATCGTCGGCGTCATCCCCACCTCCGACGGCCGATCAAAAATTCTACAATTCGTATTGTTTTAGCGAGTAAGCCTAGTTTTGTTAATGGTTCCATGAACGGGCTTGTGCAAGGCAAGCAACCAAATTGTACCTTTTCACTTCTGATCCTCTGTCCTAGTACTGAGGTGTGTGGACTAGTGTCATTGCCTGAGCTTTTCAACGAGTATAGACCGATTAATTGGAATTTCTGTTGCTCTTTTGGATTACACTCCTTTAGTGGATTGCCATTGTTCTTCGCCCTTTCAAGAAATATGGAAGATAATGGATAATGAAAAATAATGACATTTGGACAAAGTTAAGGTTGCCACATTCTGATGGTGATGAAGAAATGGTTTCCAGTGAACTAATGGAAACGACACTGTAAGTGCCGCATTCTGTATGTTCTTGGGGGTACATGTTGTTGGGTAGACAGCCTTGTTCGACTTCAGACAAGCAACAATACGTCGAAAATGAGGAAGATAGCTAGTCATGTAGTAGAGAGCAAAGCACAAGGAGAAGAACAACAAAAAAACTTCGATTGCACCTTGAGAAGTGAAAAACTCTTCAGAAAAATGGTGGCACGCTGTTCACGAAGCTCCCTAATAGTCATGGAGATTGTGGTGCCAAGTCGGGGATTTTCGAGATTTTGGATGGGGACGGGTGGGAGAGGGGATTTTTTTGGGCACAATTAGGGAGGTGGGACAAGGGATCGGGCTGGACGAGGAAGAAGATGAAATTGTAGAAGAACTGTAAGGGTATTTTGGGTTTCTAAAGAATATAGACAACTTCTTTAATTTTTTCCCTTCTCTCCTCCCATTATTTTGGC
>CAIGRT010111147.1:0-21853 GCA_903798405.1 Fraxinus platypoda | reverse complement strand
TACAATTCTTATTTAAGTGCAAAATTTGACTGTTATTGCCCTACATAACATCCTACTTGTGATTGTTTCATTATTAATATGGAAATCTATTTGCTTGTTTCCTTTTTTTTTTCAATTATTAAAATTATGACACATAGGATATCATGTAGGACGACTACCGTAGTCACTTACTATGAATAATATTATTCTAACTGAATACATGTAATTCCTCTAAAACAACCTTTGGGATGATTAACATGATACAGAGTCAACGAAAGACGTGGATTCAAGGTTTTTTGGCACCTACTCATATAATATTGTCCACATATCAATCTTTTAATCAAAAAATGAATCTGGTTTCCTTGTTAAGCGATTCAATAAAGTCTAAACTTAAATACTTCTTTTCTAACAGTTTAAACTTGTAAATAAGATAATTAATAAAATTCATCATTCTTAGCTTAGTGCTTGTTCGATTTTACCCCAAAAAAATCAGGTTTTTAGTATATCCTGATAAAAGTTTGATGAAATGTGTGATTGAAAAGTTAATAAAAATTATGGATCCAATGACAATGTGTAGTTAACATTAATTATTGACTTTGATTCAGATAGATAGCTTGAACACCCATGTTGCAAAGTCATGTATACTATTTATATAGTGAGACAATTGCATCCACATCACCATATGGAGACTCGGTGGTGTAGTTTGTGCTAATAATATTCATCACTCTATTTAAAAAGTAAGGACGTGTTTGATTGCATTTATTTTTCATATAAAATGTGAATTTTCACCCAAATTTCTATTTTGAAGTGTTTAATTGCTATTTTTTCTATTGAAAATATTTTCCAACTTTTGAAAATATACCTAATTTTCCTTGTTTTTAAGGAAAACATTTTCTTTTGGGGGGAGTAGATTTTTGTTTTCCTCAAAATAAGAACAAATATTTTCTTTTCTAAAAGATGTTTTCCATGTTAATCAAAATCACTCCAATATTTGTAGAGGAGGACATGATGTGATAATAAAAGTACTATGCTCAAAAACAAAAGGTACTCTATACTAACACAAAACTGCATTACATTAGAAACATGCTACATGATAGAAGAGTTTTACAAATTTTTTTTTTTACAGAATACTTCTTTCGTTGTTTGATTGGACAGTTAGAAAAAAAAAATAAAAAATCACCCACACTGGTGCTGCTGCCAACACAGCACCTGTAATTGTTGTGAACAATTCATTAAATTAGGACCATGCTTTGTTGCTTTCTTTTCACTGCTTCCTTCACCATCTAAAGTCATTTAACATTTTTCCCTTTGGATAATTTAATACTCCGTTTCAATAAATTTGTAAATTATCAAACTTCATTTTTAACTGCAGTGTTCCAATGGATCTATATGTATTATCAACAATTTGGTATTAGAGCTCAACACAGGTTGCCTTCATTAGAATATTCTTTTTCTTTCTTTGAAATAAAATCAGTTCTTTCATTTTAATCAAATCACCGCAAACCACAGACTAAATAAAATAGACATTAAATTAACCCAGAGAAACAACTCCTATTTTAGGTCTCATGTAAAGCCAACTCATGTGCGACTTTATTCCCATCTTTGGAATAAATCTACACGAACCACAATCAAGATCACAAAACAAAGAAAAAACATTTTACACAATAGCTCCATTTTAGGAATGGCAATATTCTCCAACCCACTGCGACCCCATCCTAAATAGGGAGGAGAACATGGCCCCATCCCAAAATCTTTTAATTTTGCTACGAATCTTTTTGTTCTTCTTCATTTTTTATTGTTCAATTTAAATATTTTAAAAATAATTAATTAATTAAATGGATAGCAAATGAGGATATATTTTTATTCCCATCTCCCGAAAATTTCCCACACTGCAGGAATGGGAATGGCCCCTTAGCGGCAAACCACATCGCCCTATCACCAGAGCTAGTCCTTATTGAGAAAAGCTAAATGCAACTGCAATAACTGAAGTGCCCTAATAGAATCACACTCCACTCGTGATCGATTGTCTAAAGTCTAATATAGCTAGTTTGTTAGCTTTTCAAGTAGAGGTCATAGGTTCACTCCACCCCTCCATCCACCAACTTTAAAAAAAAGTTGAGCATTCGGGTTGGTCACGCAGGTGGAGTACTAATAATTCATTTCAAAGTAGTTGAAGTAAAATTAATGGACATTGTTCTACTGGTAACCAAAATACGATGGAACAATGATCATCAGAACTTACCCCACGAAAAATGTCCATTGGAGATTTCCAACCGATGTACTTATTGTAAAAAAATCTCAAGACCCTTTCTCCATTGGAAATTTTCATCAAATTTTATTTTTCGACAAAAATTTATCGACTAGTATTTAACAACGGACTCTCTGACCATGTTTTCATCGAAATTGGTAATTTTCGATCGATTTTTTTTAGAGTACGATGGCTTAAATTTTGTTTGGCCTAACCCAAAAAACTACTCCCTTGTACTCATCTTTGACACAGTGAATTTTTCCGCCTCTACTTTGGATTTTTTTTCATCTAAGGTTTCCGTGTAAATATGTTTTTGTTTTTGTTTTTGTTTTTGTTCTTGATCTTATTTTTTTATTATCTATTCTCTTTTTTTTCATAATAAACTGGTATCAGAGCGATGTATGATTTTCAGCAATGGCAATTATGAAGTACGATATTCCACTTTTGGATCACAACACCGAATTTTTGCTATAGCAGGTCAAGATGCAGGTTGTGCTCGCACATATGGACTTAGATGATGCCCTGTTAGGGTTTGATAAGATGCATTCATCTTGGACACGTGAGGAAAGACAACATAAGGATCGAAAGACCCAATCTCAAATCATCTTCATCTATCAAATCAAATACTATATGAAGTTTTAAAAGAGAAAGTCGTTGTTGCTTTATGTTTAAAATTGGAGCAGTTATGTATGACAAAAACCTAACTTGTAAGTTGAATATGAAGCAGTGAATATATTCTAATTACATTACAGAAAGTACACCTACTGAAGACCACTTAACCGTGTTTAAGGAATTGTCTATGATATAGAGACCATAAAGGTTAAGTGCGATAAAAAATATTTATGGTTGATTTTATTGTGTTTGATGCTTTCTTCGTATACTACTTTCATAGACACTACTTTGGACAGTCGTGAACTTTACCCTGAATGATGTATATGATACTCTGTTCTCTAAGGAGAAGATGTATCAGCAGAGTCGGGCAGAGAGTCTTGTTGTTTTATGGGAGGACACAAGAGAAAAATCATGGTAGTGATGTGATGGGCATATCAAAATCTTAAAATAGAGACAGGACCTATGATTACAACAAGAAAAAAGGGAACAGAAAATCTGAATGCTATAAGTTGCAGAATAAGAATAAGAGAGCTACTGCTAATCAAAAGGGAAAATAACCAAAAATTATGGTGAAGCCGGTGTTGCAGAAAATGGACATAGTAATGAAGAATTTCTAGTTATTTCCAATGGCGACTGCAAACTTTATGAGGATTTAATTCTTGATTCAGCTTGCATGTTTTCATATGTGTTTCAATCGGACTTGATTTTCAACATATGAAACAGTTTCTACAGGTGATGTGATAATAGAAAATAATGGTGGTATTGGAATGGACAAAATTAAAATATTTGTTGAAAATATTTGTTGGAATTGTCAGGACGCTTGGTGATATGAGACATATTCCAAATCTAAAGAGAAATCTTATCTCTTTGAGTACTCTTAATTCAAAAGGATATAAGTATACTAGTGAATGTGGAGTCCTGAAAGTTAGTAAAAGTGTCCTCGTTGTGATGAAAGGGTAGAGAAGGTCTGTCAAATTATGAGCTTGTTTGGTAGGGATTTTTTGGAGGAAGAATTGATTTTGAATAGTGATATGATGGGAAATGTGTGGTTGAAAAAGAAGATAAGATTATTGATGTGATAGAAAATATTATTTTATTGAAGAATGTGTGGTTGAAAATGAGAATTGATTTACTGTTGAAAATGATTGATTTACTGTACAATTGGAGAATCTGTACCAAATAGGCCCTATATATCTTGCAAGGTTCTACAATTACAGGTGATGTAGCCGTCACTATTCCTTCCCTGTCAAATGATGGTGTTATTACAATATGTCATATACATCTTGGACATATGAGTTAGAATGAGATCGCTGAACTAAGCAGGAGAGAACTTCTTGATGGACAGACTACTAGTAAATCGAAGTTCTTTGATTACTGTATTTTTGGGAAGTAGAAGAGAGTTAGATTCACCAAAGGCATACACAATATGAAGGAAACACTTGATTACATATATTCTGATCTTTGGGGACCATTTAAGGTGTCTTCCAAAGAGGTGTTTACAATGTGCTGACTATCATTGATGATTTTTCCAGAACATTTTGGGTGTTTATTGTCGATTTTATATATCGCAAGTGTACAATATCGAACAAGTAATATAATGAACTTTTGATTCCAAATAATCGTTCCCACATAGACTATTATTTATTCCTAATTTACTGTTTCTACTTTTATTTGACAAAAACAAATTATGGTGTGATGATTATTGTTCTAAATAATACTAACTATTTGAATGTTATCAAATGCACACAAAAATTAAATTAAGTATTTGAATATGAATATCTATTAGGGATTCATTTATGGGTCACTTTTAATTCTCTAATCAATATTCATAACATAATGTCGTCTTCGGCCAAATTCTTCTAACGTGTTCAATTTACATTTCTCGAGTTCAAATTCATTCTATTTAACTAAATCAATTTAATATCTCTATGTGAATCCGGAGACACCTTAATTAAACGCCTTAAAACTATAAAACCCGGTGTAACGACTGCATTAACTAGAAAATATATCTCTATACTTTTATGCTAGTTCCTGAATTTTATTATGTGATCTAAACTTAAAACTCACCACTCAACTTGTAATAGATTCACAAAATCATCGAATTATTGGCCAAGTAATTCAAAGCATTAAAATCCATAAATAAAATTAACACATAAAATTTAAAGAACTAGAATTTTGAAAATTAAAGGGTCACACATAAATTACACTAATTGTCCTAACTAATGATCTAGCTACTCATATTAATGAAAAAAAAAATTAAAAAAAGTAAAGAATACATATCCGGGTTTTGAAATTTTGATGATGGAAAGAATTGAATCTTGCACAAAAAATCTTCTTCAATCTCAAAAGTCTTCAAACCCTAGCTTTTTGCCCTTGATCTTGATGATTTTATGTTTTTCTCTCTCTAAAATTTTGTCTTATAAAAAAGAATAATGAAAAATATATATAGAAGTATAGAATAACTCTAAAAAGGAGTCCTAAAGCATCTTCAATATGGAATTTGAGTCTAAACAGAAACCCCACAAAAGCTAAATAATTTTATAGTTAAGTGCACGTTGGTTCTCCACATTAATTTTTTTTGCATCCCATGTCCTCTTTATTTGCATGGTCGGTCCTCTACTTCAAGGTTTGATCATTTTGGTCCCCAATTCCTCAATGAGTTCATCTACTTGTACATAATTTGGTGTACATCAAGATATCCACCCTCTCACATGAGGGTGGGACCNCCCCCATGTGAGGGGGTGGATACCTTGATATACACCAAATTATGTACAAGTAGCAAGGCTCTTCCTCAATTGTGTACAACTTCTATCCAATATCATCCAAACTCATACAGTTATCTACAATTAACCAAATTTAACCTAAATTAAGTAGATATTCGCTCAAAATAATAATAAATTAATAAGAATAGAAGCTTGAATAAGTTCATAAAATACACTTATCAGTGTTCTTCTTAAAGAAACGGAGTGATGTGTTTACTACATTCAAGGAGAAAAGACTATGATTGAGAAGCAGATATGGAAGTAGGTAAAACGTCTACATATTGACAACGACTTAGAGTTTTGTTCTAATGAGTTTAATATTTTCTATAAGTCCAAAGGAATTTTGAGGCGCTTAACGGTTCGTAAGGTTCTGCAACAAAACGGTATGGTAGAATGGATAAATAGGACTTCGATGGAAAAAGTGCATTGTATGCTCTCCAATGCTAGTTTACCTAAGTCATTTTGGGCTGAAACTACTTCTATAACCTGTTTTCTTGTTAATCGCTCGCCCTTGACTGTGATTAACAAAAAGACTCCAGAAAAGTTGTGATCCGGTACTCCTACTAGTTACTCTAATTTGAAGATATTTCGATTTTCTGCCTATGCTCATAGTAGTAATGAAAAATTGAAACCTAGATCTAGAAAGTGCCTCTTTCCTGGGGGTAAGTTTGGTGTTAAAAGATACAAGCTTTGGTATCTTGAAACCAGAAAAGTTATAGTCAGTAGAGATGTCATCTTTGATATAACTTTTATGACTTACCTTTTAGAGATTCTTATGATAAAAATCAGTAAAAATTAAACGAACACGTGGAGTTTAAGATTGGGTCAAGGTCTATACCAGTGTTTACATCTCAACCTAGCTCAGAAGTACAGGCTGGTGTCACTTTCTTACCATCACCAGTGCCATTACATTATTCTATTGCTAAAGAGAAGCCAGAAGAGATATTGGACCTCCATATAAATACGGTAAGGCTGTTTGGTTCATTATGCCTTGAATGTGGCCAAAGGTATTGATTTCAGTAAAGAACCTTCTACCTACTTAGAGGCAGTTAGTTGTGACGACTTTGGTAGATAGATGATTGCTATACAGAAGGAGATAGAATGCTTCATAAGAATGGCATGTGAGATTTAGTAGGATTATCTAAGGATAAAAAGGTTGTTCATTGCAAAGGGGTGTTCAAAAAGAAAGAAGGAACACCATGAGTTGAAAAAGCAAGGTATAAGGCAAGACTAGTTGCAAAGGGCTACAATCAAGTTTCGGGTGTAGACTTCACATGTGTTTTCTCCACTTGTAAAGTATAGTTCGATTTGAGCTTTGCTTGGTATTGTAGTCACGCATGATTTTTAGCTTGAGCAATTTGATGTAAAGATAGCATTCTTACGTAGAGAACTTGATGATGAAATCTACACACAGCACCCAGAGAGTGTACTTGCAAAAAATGAAGATGTGTGATTGCTGAAAAAGTCCATTTTATGACCTGAAATAGTTGTCTAGAAAGTGATATAAGAGATTTGACTCATTTATGACCATCAACGATTTCAAAAAAGGCAATTATGACAATTGTGTCTACTTTAAGAAGAATGATGATGGGTCATTTGTATTCCCATTCTTATATGTTGATGAAATGTTGATAGCAGCCAAGAATAAAGGAGAGATAAGAAAGGTAAAAGCATAGCTCAATAAAGAATTTGAGATTAGAGATTTAGGGGCAGCAAAGAAGATACTTGGAATTGAGATTCTGAGAGATAGAAAGGCAAAAAATTATACCCAAGTCAAAAAGGATGGTTTATTAAGAAAGTTCTCTAGGTTCAATAAACAGAATGCCAAACCTATTAGTACTCATTCAGCTGCCCATTTTAGACTTTCATCTGCTTTATCTCTACTATCAGATGATGAGGTTGATTATATGTCACGAGTTTCACATTCTAGTACAGTAGGATCTCTTATGTGTGCTATTATTTGTTCACGTCCACATCATATACAGTGCAGTTAGTAGATACATGACAAATCCTACTAAAGAACATTGAAAAGTAGTTTAGTGGATTTTCAAATACCTACGTGGCCCTACCAATGTTTGTTTGCATTTTGGGAGAACTAAAGATGGATTCATTGGGTATGTCGATTCTAATTTTATAGGAAACCTTGAAAAGTGAATATCTCTTACAGGGCATGCTTTTACTATTGGTGGTTGTGCTATAAGTTTGAAAGCTACTTTACAGACTACAGTTATATTGTCTAATACTGAGGCTCAATCCATGCTAGTATAGAGGTTTGTAAGGAAATATTTGGTAAACTTGGTAAAGACTTGCAAATTACCAGTCTTTTGTGATAGTCAGAGCGCTATTTTCCTCACAAGAGATCATATTTTTCATGAGAGGACGAAACACGTTGATGTGTAGTATTATTTTTTGCGTCAAGTTATTATTCGTGGTGATATTGTTGCGGGTAAAGTCGGTACCCAAGATAATCTTACTGATATAATGATCAAATCACTCCATGTAGTCAAGTTTGAGCATTTCTTGGACTTAGTATTTGTTGCTGAGCTTTTTGCCCTTAAGGGCTCTTGTGGAAGAGGCGGAGAGTTTATGTCGAAACGCGAAGTATTATTTCTTACATTGGATTTCATTCTTTACTAGGGACCTGGTAGGGTGGAGTCTAGAGAGCTGACGGGGAAGGATAAAGTATAAGGGGGGAAGGAAGAAAGAATAATTATTATTTTTAATTGAGAACTATGATACAATTAGCATTTTCACCAAAATCTTGATTTCGTGCTAAATACATAATACTTTAACCACAATTTTTGAAGATTCACTAGCTACAAAAGTTTAAAAGTTTTGAAGTTGAAAACCTATTCACTTAGAGTCTGTTTGATTGCAAGAATGGAAAATGGGTAGAAAGTAAACTAATTTCAGGGAAAATAATTGTCTATAACTTGTTTTTCCGAGAATTTTCAATTACTTGTGTTTGATTGGTATAATTTTTCACTTGAAAAATGTTGAAATTTTGGATCTTTTAGTATTTGTTTGACTTTGTTTTCCACGAAAATTGTCCATTAAAGGGAAAAAAAAATTACAATTAGGGATAAAATTTGTTTCCATTTTTTTTCCACGAACATTTTTTTTTCCCACCAAAGTGGTAGAAAAACCAATTCAATGAAAACCTGGAAAAAGGGGTCACGTGGGCGGTTGGGAGGAAAATGTTTCGCCAAGAAAATTTTGGCTATCAAACAAGAAAAAAGTTGGAACTTGGAAGTTCCATGGAAAATAGTAAAGATCAAATAGGGCCTTAGTTTCTTGTATAATTTCCCATACATAACATTTTCATTGAAGTATATATATGGGAAATTCATAACTACAATAGTTAAGATACAATACTTTAACCACAATTTTTGAAGATTCACTAGCTACAAAAGTTTTAAAGTTGAAAACCTATTCACTTAGTTTCTTGTATAATTTCCCGTACATAACATTTTCATTGAAGTATACATATGGGAAATTCATAACTACAATAGTTAAGATACAATTTCAAAACAAAACAAACTTGTTAAAAACTTTCAAAAATCAGGTGGTTTGTGAGTCACATGTTTTGATAAATGATTGTGACATATAAATTGTGTGATTGTGACTTAGTATAATATTTGATTGTGCCTTATTTATATATGACATGTGTTGTAAACTGGGGCTCTAATCTACCAAAACCGGGCGCAGTCTACCTTCCAATCGACACCCAAGCAAATGACCTCTAACCTGAAAATCACCCCTCTCTTGGTTGCTATCGGTTTGCCCACTTAGGACACAAAAGGGGGAATGTGTTTGCAGCCACAAAGGCGGAGCCACAAAGGCTAAAAGGCAAGGAGAAGATAACAAGACACACTTCACAAACCAGAAGCACAAAGCAAGGTGAAAGGCAGCTGTGTTTCTCTCAATTGCAAAAGACAAAGCACACTCCCCAATTGACCAATCCAAGACAAAAGGAATATATAGGGTCACTTTAGGGCATAGTAATGGGCCGGCCCAACAAAGAGACAAAGTGTGGGCCAAACGAGCCATCCATAAAGTGAGGGATCGGGCCATGAGCAACTCTAACCAATTAGACTGCTTCCGATGGCCCCAAATAGTTTTAGGGTCGAGTCATCAATCTTGGGTGTCGATATAATAATTATCCAACATCGGTTTTACATCATCGTCCGGATTTATTGGGTATCAGAAACCCAACAACATGTTACTTACATTCATGTGGACACCTGATTTTTGAAAAGAAAAAATTAATTACTGATTAATGAAATTAAAACTTTAAAAATATGGCTTTAGGTAATTTTTTCTCTATATATTCCATTTATACATTATTATCAAGGTTAAACAAGTGGGATGCTTGAAATTAAAAGAAGTGTTTTTAAGCATACTTGGATAGGGTACTCTTTCGATATCTTAGAGTGATTGTCATTTTGCAATGCTATAGTTTCTTCCTGTTATCTCAAGATTGTGCTTATTAGCTCTACCATCATATTTACATTGGCTAACACTCTACTGTGAAAGATCTATTGTACTGAAGGAAAAAAAAAAAGGTGAAACTAATACCTTCATAGTATGTTTTCTAGCGCAACTAATGTTAAAAAATAAGTTTAGGTGACACTAAGTGATATTAAATTAGGGGTATAATTAAATGAGTCAAATTATTCTATATTTAATTAAAGTTATTTTGTAGTGTCACCTAAACTCATGTTGTAATAGCAGTATTCAATAACTCCACGTCCCATACTGGAGCTGGAATGGAAGATTGGGAATTAATTGAGAACAAGGGGCACTTGCACCCACCTTATCTTTTGCGGAAGAAAAATTGTTGAGGGATGGAAAATTCTAAGGATAAAAATAGTTGTAATAATTTCCATATCTTGAAAAGGGTGCCAAGTAACAAGTGTCAAGCAAAGACATGTTGGATTTATCTCTATGTCCTACTATAATAAAAATGCCAGTTTTGGGATCACTGTGGAAGCAACAGTAAAGCAATTAGATGTTACTGTTCATTTTTCCATATTTCACTCTTCTAGTCCTCCACTTTTCGCTACTACTTTGTTGTATATTTTGTTTTTAGAATTTGATTTTATATGTTGGAAATTGATTTCAGACACCCTACCTTTATTAAAAAAAATAATAATAATAAGTCTTCGGCGTGCGGAGACACCATGTCCGTGTCTCCGCGGACAAGGACGGACACCGTGTTCGCGATGCGAGGACACAGTGTGTCCATGTCCGAACATGGAGCAGAGACACGGACATGGTGTCTCCGCGCGCGCGGAGACTTTCTTTTTATTTTTTTTTTCCTACTATCCCTACTATATATAAATTCCTTCCTTTTTTTTTTCTTTTCCCTTTTCTTTACTTTCCATTTTCCTTCTACAAAACGACGCGGAGACTTTTTTTTTCTTTTTTTTTCCTACTATCCCTACTATATATAAATTCCTTCCTTTTTTTTTTCTTTTCCCTTTTCTTTACTTTCCATTTTCCTTCTACAAAACGACGCCGTTTTATTTCCCTTTTTTTTTTTTGAAATTTTACTATTTCAATCTATTATTTGGTTTTTCATTAGTTGATGATGAAGAGTTAGGGTTAGAATATGTTATTTTGTTCCCTGTAATTTGTATTATTTTCATTTGAAGTTGAAGTTGAAGTTGAAGATTAGGATTTTTGTGTCCTTATGGCTTCATTTCTTATACTTATTGTCTTCGTTCTCTCTCATATTCATTAATTTCTTGATTGGCTGAAAATTTTCATGCTTATGCTTATCTCTGTCTTTCAAGTTCATTTTATCAATAGAAACATACATGCAACTCATTGTCTTGGTATTCATTTTCTATAGCTGAATATTTTCATGCCATTTCATGATTACCGTCTTCAAAGTGCCTGAAAGTGCATCTTCGCGTCTCCTATTCCATATTTAAGTTCCAAATTTACCCTTTAAGCCTATTATTTTTTCTATGAGGTCGAGAATTAGTTTTTGAAGGAAGTTGACACGGAAAAATTACTTGGTAAATGCGACAAAAGTGAAGAATCTTGAATACTTCATCCAAAGGTAAGCAAAATTTAAATTCAATTAGAAATTATTTTGACGTGTATTTTTATGCATTTTTTCCCTTTTATTTTTTTCCTTTGTGCCTACGAGATTATAAGAATAAGGCATGCTTTTATGGTTTCTTTTGCGCTCAAGAATTATGTCTTAGCTAATGGAGATTTTTTATTATTATTTTCTATTTTATTTAGTTCTTTTGATTTTGTGTGCAGTGTAATCATAATGTCGAATGAGAGCAATTTACCACAACGCCTTTTTCAATTTATTGGACCATCATCTGGACATAATATTAGACATATTTACAATATTAGGAAAAATGGACATGTATGTCGCTTCACAGTAGGTTGGTCAGAGTATGTAAGACATAAAAATATCCAAGTAGGTGATACATGTGTTTTTGAGCTCCTCAATGAAGATGAAGAAATATCAATGTTTGAAGTGTACATGATCTATCCTTCATATGGAAGCTTCATTCCTATGTAAATTATGATATTATGCTCCTAGGTTTTTACTTGTGCTTATGTTTTTCCATTTTTTGCCATTTTTGCACGAACACAGATACAGAAATATCTTTCACAAATTTACTTTTGTGCACACGTATACAATCCCATTGATAAGTGTTTCACAAGTTCTATATTAGTTACACTCCATTTAAATATACCTATTTTCAACCAAATTTTTCTATATTAGTTATACTCCCTTTAAATATACCTAATTTCAATTTTCTTTTTCTTTTTTTTTCTAAATAAATATATTCAATTGTGGATTTTCACATTTCTCTTATATTATTAAGTGAATATCTTCATTTGCAAATTCCAACTTTTGACTCATGGATTTCATCACAATTTCGAGATGATAAATCTGATGGAATTTTTTAACCATGTTTTACCAACCAGTATTATCATTCTCACATTATACATAAGTTACATAAATAACTAACTACAATATGCTAATCAATGAGTAATTAACTTTTAATTCAAAATTTTAAAACACATACTTGAATTTTCAAAATTTTCTCCAAAAAACTATAATCTCTACGCTAATAAAGACAAAACATAAACATCTTATACGTCTGTCTTTTTAATGTTATTCAATAGTATCAAATTTAGCTTACAAAAATGTGCCATAAGTAGATAAAATTTCACAAAAAGAAAAAGGAAAAACCTAATTCAAACAGGATAATTGCATTGGGGTCCCCATCTTATGGGTATTTTCGGAAATAAGTCCTCCATAATTTTTCATTTCATTGACACTTAAATCCTCGCTATCCTTTTTCTGTTTTTCACAATTCAATCCAACGGCTATCCCCTTTTCACTTACTTTACTCTTTAACTTTCAAATTTCCGACACTACAACGGTCATAAAAACAACAATTTTAAATCTCCAAACCCTCGTCTTGATTACAAAACTAGCCGTTACCAATCTCTCAAGAAATCCACATTCATTATCTTCATCAAATCAGTTTCAAGATCTTCGCACAATCATAATTTCTGCTTCAAGATTTTCTTTCCTCTCACAATAAAAGAAGATTTTCTTCTCTCCAGTCCTTATTGTTTAGAGTAGAATTTCTGTTCATCAATGGCGGCATATTCGAACAGATCTCCTTCTCCACTTTCCACACGACCCGGTAATCCAAATCCCAAAATTTCTGAATCCAATTCCGGACCCAGACGGAGTTTCACTGGAAACCCTAATTCTCGACCATCTGTTCACACGAATCCGAAAAACTTTTATCCCAGTACCCCTGCCAACAGCCCTTCAGGTTCGTTGGTTTACTTCTGAGATTTATTTATTTATTTTTATTTATTTATGATTTTTGTTACTGATTTGTGATTATGAATTTTCAGATTTTGCAAGAAGCCGCTCGGTGGGGAAAGAAGGTATCGTTGCTAAAGAGAATGATGATCACAACTTAAAAGCAGCAAATATCCGGCAGGCAGGTTCGGGTTCCAAGAATTTCATGTCTCCAACGATTTCTGCAGCCTCCAAGTTCACTCCATCACCAAGAAAGAAAGTTTTGGTGGAGAGAAACGACCCAGTTCGGACTTCAATTTCGCTCTCCGATGGAAAAGCTGTTTTTTTATCTGCGAATTCGGAAGATACCGAGCCAAAATCTGACATGGATTCAAATCTGAACAAGGTCTGGGGAAGTTCTCTTGACTCGAAAGTTTCTGATACGGCAGAGAGAGAGGCTGCTCTTGAAGGTCCTCCAGTTTCCAAGCCCTTGAAGAGAGTGACATTTTTAGAGGTACCTTCAGATTCTGAGAATACATTTGAATCAATGTCGGATACAGTAATTATAGATTCTGATTGTTTTAATGAGAACAAGACTTCTTGTTCATCTGGACCCCCTGTTATAGCTCCACTTGATGCTGATCCTTCTATGCCTCCTTATGACCCTAAAACCAATTACCTTTCTCCAAGGCCTCAGTTTCTTCACTATAAACCAAATCCACGAATAAAAATTCTTTTGAACAAGGGAAAGGAGATCGATTCAGATGAATTCAAGAAGTTAGAAGATAGTTTTATGTCAGAAATTATATCTGGAAGCAATTCAGACTCCGAAGGCACAGAAGAGTCTTCGCAGAATGAAAAACCAGAGGATACTTCTTCAATCAAAATGGTGTTGGGAGTAGATGAAAAAGAAGAAAATAAGGTGCTGGAAGTAAATGAAAAAGAAGAAGAGACTCTTGTCTCTGATTCATTATTACCAATCAGTACAACTGTTCCTGATGTAATTTCTGAGGAGAATTTTGAGGCTAAAAGGGATAAGAAATCATGGGTTTTCCCTAGATTAAAATGTTTTTCTTTGCTTTTGATGTTCTTGATTGCATGTGTATGTGTATCAGTATTGGCTACTGATTCACCAGTCATTCGTACATCTAGGCTTAAAGATTTGAGCTTGACTAATCTTTATCACCAATCAAGAGCTGCTGCTTTTACGAAAGTCAATTTGGATGGATTTGTCAGAAATGTTAATCAGTATTCAGTTGATTCTCTGTCCTATATATCTAAGCTGATTACTGATTTTGGTAGAGAAAATAAACTGGGAACTTTGCAGTTCATGAACTTGACTGATTTACAGTATGAGTTGATGATTGATGATCACTTTATGATGAAAAAGCAGTTCAGCAAAGAATTTGAAGAAAATGAGATGGAAGAGAATTTAGACGCAGAATTTCAGGAATTTGAAGAGGAAGTTTCTGCGGAGGTTGATTCTAATGAGATCATTGAGAAGGAAACTGAAGTATCAAATGTATTAGAAGAAAACCTTGAAGAAAATGAGATGAAAGAGGATTTAGACGCTGAATTGCAGGAAGTTGAGGACGAAGGTTATGCAGAGATTGATTCTGACGAGATAATTGAGACAGAAGTCAAAGAAGTATACCCAGCTTCTCCTGCACAGCTTCCAGAATCCGAGCCCGATGGTCAAGTAAACATAAAGAATGAAGGAGGGATTGTCTCTTATATTAATGTTGAACAGAAGAGTGACACAATCTCGGAAGATCAGTTCGCCATAAATTCAATGGATCATGAAATTCAAAGAGAAGCCAACATTGTTAATCCTGAAATAAGCAAAACTGAGAAAATCGAAGGTAGCAATGATCTTGATCGTTGTACACAGGCTGATCTTAAGTTATTGGATCACGAAAATTCGTCTAAAATCGATTCTCTTAACAAAGGTGTTGAGGGTACGCAAGTGGTGGAGTCGAAACTTAGTCAAGTAGATGGTAAATTTGCTGTTGTGGGAGTTTCTTGCCTAGTTGTTACATTATTGGCAGCTGCAGCTTTCACCCATAGGAATCAAAGAACTTCTACATCGTCCAAAGCTGTCTCTTGTACTGATCCATTGTCGAGTAAGAAGACAATCTCTGGATTAGCTGGTGATGTAGGGCATGTGTATCAAGAAAAGCATTCCTCTCAGAATTGGACAACAGAGGATGTATCATGTCGTTCGGAAGTTAGTAGTTTTGTGAAAAACTCGTCATCGTCTCACAGCAAAAGAAGAGTATCAAATGAAGCTCAAAGCCATGACAGGAAGGCAAGAAAATTTTCGAAAAGGGAGTCATTGGCTTCTTCTTCCTCAGAGTATTCTGGTTCTGTTTCATACGGAAGCTTCACCACTTATGAGAGGATCCCAATCAAGCATGTAAGTAGGCTGCTGCTAACCAAACAATAATTATATAGATGTTTGTTTATATTGACTTTTGGTTTATTTTTTTGAAGGTTAATGGAGATGAAGAAATTATTACCCCAGTGAGGCGCTCGAGCAGACTCATTAACCAGTACACTTCTCCGTGACAATTTAACGCAGTCCTTCGATATTTGGTAACTCTGTTAGGAGTAGCAGCTGCACATCTCTGATGTGAACCACTCAGTTTCTTAGTTTAGTGATTGATTGTAACTAGTGCCAGCAGTTTTTTTTTTTTCTTTAATCTAGTTCTTGAAGTGTGCCTTTAATGAATTATTTTTACGATTTTAATTGATTATTATTGTTCATAGTTACACTTGCATTAACTTAGTTCAGAAGGCTTAACATAGTTTTTTTGATATAATCGACAAGTGTACGTTGATTGAACTCACGGAAGGATACTAGACAAAACAACTAACATTTTTCTTAATGTGCCTTTCTTTTATATGCCATGAATTCTATCGAATCTAACTTCACATGTCAATCGTGCACTTAAAAACCAATTGTTCATCTATTTATCTTTTCTCTTAGAGACCTTTCAATATTGCCATAAATATACTACTTAGCAGGCTTTAAAAATATTATCATTTCCCAATTTTAAGTGATGAGCAGGGGACATTTTGTCAACATTAGAACTGCCAGTTTGCTTACCAATAATTTGAAAGCCGAAATTTGTCCAATATGGAGCGTCGACTCTCGTTAATTAATTTAACTGTCTACTAGTAAAAATTGTTTATTATTCCTTTTTCGAGTTCAATCTTTCTTTTCAATTCTAATTTTTTTAATTTAATTTTACTTTCAAAAAAGCCATTTGTACAGCTGTTCATTAACATTAGTGTGGGACACACTAATTAGTCTCACACTAATGTGAGTGGACTGTAAAATTTACAGCCCACTAATGACTGTACATGTAGCACTTTTCTCTTACTCTAGATATTAGCTTCACTTTGTTTTAAAATTATAAAGACCGGATAATGAATGATGTTCCAAACTTGAGCCCCGTTTGCAACCATTATTTTGATATTATAATTTTTGAAATAGTGTTTTTTTGAAAAATATATGGTTAAAAAGGAAGAATTTTTTTTGTATTTACGTATAATATTAGTTTATTGGAGAATGTGTGATTGATAAGGAGGGAGATAAAAATGAATTATAATTTTAACGAGAGTCAAACATTAAGCACATGTTTGTTTTCACTTTTTAGCAGAATTCCTACTGTTGATATGTAGCCACAATCTTTGACCTCTTTCTCTCCTAGTTGGCCCCCATGTTTTGAAAAAAAAGGGTAACAAAAATTGATTTTTATGTTAAAACAATTTGAAACAAACAGCCCCTAAATTTGGATTATAAAAATAAGAGTGAATGCATACATCTGTTGACTAATTATGAGCCCTAAACTTCCAGTGCACTCCAGCCACAAAAGCCACCGGCTCAAGACAAAATCTAACGCGCAAGATAGTAAACAGAAACCTGTCAATTTTAAAATACGCCACTGTTGTGTCATCAAATCATTTAACTTCAACTACTTCGTCTTTCTCTCGACTCTCGTAGAAATTCCATTAGTTTCTATTAAGAACTTACGATTTCAATCCAACAATAGAGCACTGATTAATTTCAAATTTTAGATAATTCAATGGCTTCTTTTCATTTATTAAAATCCAGTCCTTCTACACTTTCAATTTCATACCAAAGAAAATTCAGCTGTTTCTGCTCGGAATTCAATTACAGGTTCCGGTATTCAAGAATTGTAATTCACAATAGAAGGACAAGAGTCTATTGTAAGAATCAAGAGAGTGAAAACCAAAGCAATGGTAAGTAATATTGTTCATGTGTTTGTATATATATGATCGTGCCTGTATAAATTTGAACCTTAGGACCGGATATGAAGTAAAATAGATTTTGCGGTAGATAGGAATTGTACTTAATTTCTACTTAGATTGCAGTGTTCGGAAAATTTTACAATTGATGTTGCAGTGAGGTGATAAATGATTGTAGACTTGCATTCATGTACGTCCTATTTGCTGTATTATATCGTTTGCTCGTTATTAGGCGATGAAAATATTCAAGAGCAAAATCTAGACCTAGGGTCTTTTTAGCTGGTAGAGGATTAATTAAATTGCATAAGGAAGATTTGAGATACAGAATATACATTTTCGCACACAGAAATGCACAAGCGTCTTTTCTATCGGTTTTCTTCGAGTTAATTTTAGTTCATGAAATTCCATGAGCTATTCATGAAATATTGTGGAACTGCAATGCATCAAATGAGGGCATTGAAGACCGGAAATGACAGTGGCTTGCGAAGATCCTTTGCTGCTAGCTGCAAAATCTTATTTACCTTGTTATCATATTAAGATTTCCAATTAAGGCAATGTGACTGGTAAAATACATCTTAGAATTTATTACTTGTTCCTTTAGCTTCTTATTAGCTAGATAATAAATCATGTAATCTGAATTGCTTTGCATATTATAAAATCATCATGACCATAGGCCATTACGTAGCTAATATGGGACAAAGAAGTTTATACTGTTGCATCCGTTTGGTACTTTAATTCCTTCCTTTGGTTGTTAACTTGATTGGATGTGCCCACATGACTATGGTTGTTGTGATTGATTTCGGGGTGAAGAACCTCCTGAGTCATTGTTTATGAAAGAATTAAAGAGACGAGGTATGACGCCTACTTCACTGCTCGAGGAGAAGAATAGGAGCATTGAGAGCGATGATCAAATGAAGTTCAAAGAAGAAGATCGGAGTTTCTCACGTAGAAATGCAGTGAGAACAGATTCTGAAATAAACCTATTTAATCAGAGGGAGCAGTCTATGGCACTGAACAGTGAAGGCCTTGAGGTGGTCACATTCTCCCTTTTGTTTTCATTTAGTTAATTGAATAAGTTCAAAGGTTCTGTCAAAGTAGTTTATGGTGTTTTAGGAATTTGGATTCTTTATCTAACTTGGCTGTCCATTATAATTCATTTAGTAATATTGCAATTCTCATTTAAGTTCCATATATGCTACACTTTTTTCCTTTTGAGCGATGAGATTGTAATGTTGCACTATTTCCCACGCTTAACACAAATTAGAATTGTTATTTAGCCATTGAACTATGCTTCCAAACTTGAGTTGTTTTCACTTGGAATTAGAGTATTTTTCTCCTCCGGACTTCCAGCCATATGAACTCAGTGCTTCAAATCTTGGTATCAAATAATGAAATATGCATTACCCAATATCTAGGTGCTTAACGATAGCATTCTTGTCCAATTGATACCAGAAGTTTTATCCTTGTAAGGGCATGGCCAACTAGATTGGTAAAATGAAGTTGAACAAAATAGTATGTATATGAGTAATTATGATCTGTTTAGTTTACATAAGGTCTACAGAATTAGTAAAGGATTTGTAAAGAGACTTTATCAGGATTCACCTCACATAAATAAAATATAAACAATGTTTTTCATTGCTTCAGATATGTTGTGTAAAATTCTGCTTAATTTCTTGGTCCCACCTTTATTTGTATCCATAATATGACTTGGATCTTTATTTTCCCTTTTTATGTTAGGGTTTGATTCCACGGGCTAAACTTTTGCTTACACTTGGGGGAACTTTCTTCTTGGCTTTTTGGCCATTGATTCTCGTAACTGTTGCATCATTTGCTGCTCTGTATCTGGTATGTTCCCTAACTTGTTTCAAATACCTTTGAGCCACATCTATTGTCATTTAAAACAGGTTTTATTATTCCCGGAAACTACTTAGGTGACTTACAATATGTTAAATATGGTTTATAAGATCAACATAATCAGCAACGAGTAGCTGGAAAAAAGAAAAATAATTATTTTGATGCTGGAGGAAAATTATCTACCAATGAAAAATAATGAGATGAAGTGAGGCCAAGTATGGAAATCTATATCAGTTAATCTTACTAATGGAAAATAATGAATTTGGCTGCACTAGCCTGCTTTCTGTGTTGGGATCATCATAAACTAACTTTGGTATTCTCAATTTTTAACCACTGTGTGTGTACAAAATTTGGAAATTACCTTGTAATTAGGAAAGATTTTTAAGAAAATGGTATACACCTTACCTTGATTCCTATAATTTTTTCCCCTACAATCACCGTCAAGTAATATATTCTTGCAAATGGGTTAGATCACTCCGAATTATTGTCCAATCTTTGCAGTATTATTCCTTTTGGGCATCATCATTTTATTTAATCAACCTCTAGTAGATTTGCCCAATTTCTTGATTATTGTAATTGTCAGCACGAACGATAAGTTCTGCACATTTTTCTCTGGAGTGAGTTTCTCCATATGATAATCATTGATCAGATTTTTCCTTCTCTTTTTAATGTGGGTTCATCCTGCAATATAAATGTTAATTTTTTGTTTTGCCTCTAATGTGGTTAGCATAAATTATGAATATTGACCAATGACCACTATCCTTTTCTTCACCTGCAGTATTTTGGACCATCTTTTGTTCACAATGGAAGTGATACTCCTGTCAGTTCACCTCAATATATAGATCCGTCTGTACTACTTGAAGAAGAAAGGATATATAAAACCGCCCCTAGTCTAAATTAAAGGATTGAGCACACTGACCAGCATCTCAAACGGTCAGCTATACCTTTCCTTTTCTTTGATTGCTTTGTTTTGTAAAAAAGTAATTTTTTGGCTTTTTTGTATGTCTAATCGATTGAGAAACTGCCTGTCCCACTTCTATTACGGACATCTATTAGATATGTGCATATCAGCTATCTTTTGCTATCGTTTAATTTTTTCACTGATTACTAAATGTGTGTGTGTGTGTGTGTGTGAGAGAGAGAGAGAGAGAGCAAACTTGGTGCCATCCTGATAGCATTAGGTTTGGATGTAAACCTGTAAATATTGTAAAGCTATCCTACTAAAATTAATTTGAAGAATTCAAATCGAATTCCATAACTTACCAAGAAACACAGAGAAAGTAGAAACGTACTTTCCAACCAATGAAATATAGCCCCTGTTAATTTCTTTAGAACCCGAGCATTAGCCAAGAAATACTTCACCATTTCCATATCATCTTTGTTCCCTTCAAATCCATCAAGCTCAATAACTTCAACTCGTGACAACAAGCATTCAGGCACTATTCTTATGTCTCCAAGGAGGGAGGGCAGTTCTTTATCATAATACTGAAAACTTGCCCAACACAAGACACGTTTAAAAAAATATTTAAGAAGTTCAGAAGATTTTCAAGGACAAACTAACTAATACAGCTCATTACCACTCTACCTTATGTAATATGAGAACTTCGAGATTTGGGCAAACATTAAGGAGGCAAGCTATCCTACTTTGATGACTGTAACATTTTCCAAATAGCTCAGAGGGTTCATATTGTAGGAAGCAGGTAGATCATGTCGTTAAGCAGAGTCAAGTACCTTCATAGAGAAAGAGAACAGTAATGACAATTGTCCCATGGAAGCACCACTATTTGGAAAGAAAAAAAAAATGAGAACAAAGAATACAATTTAACGCCGAAATCTTACTTGCTAATTAGATAGTACATGATAGAACTGTTGCAGAATATATGTAAGAAATGTAGAGAAACATACTGATATAAAAATCTCGTGCAATGATGAAGATTACAAGGTGCCAATCTCCCTGAAAAGCCCAATTGTTCTATTAACAAAAAATTTGTGAGTAGAGGCTCATCTCATACCATGAAAAGAGATAAAAAATTAAGAGAGAACGATTTTGTATTGAATAATTAATACAATCTATGGACCTCTATTTATCTCTGTTCTAAAAAGCGCGTCTAGGCGTCGCCTAGGCAGGAAGCGTGGTGAAAATGCTTCGTCTTGAGCCTAAGCGGGAATTAAGCGGTCAACAACAATGTTGACCACTTAATGCTCGCCTAGGCGTTCCTAGACGCACCTCCACCTCAGGCCCAGATTTTAAAAAGGCCAAATTTTTTCCTTCTTTTTAATAAAACCCACGGTCCAAACTCAGTAGCCCACTATCCCTTCAAA
>CAIGRT010111091.1:0-32443 GCA_903798405.1 Fraxinus platypoda | reverse complement strand
CTGATTTTTGAAAAGTGAAACTTCCCATCTGGTTTTGGAAAAGTGAAGTTGAAAAGAAGGATTTTGTGTAATTACCACAAAAAAATTCCCTTAGAAAATTATTGGGCTTGGGGCAGGTCCAAACCCCCTCCCTCTGCCCCCAACCCAATCCAACCCAACTCAATCCGGCCTTTATAGACGTCCCTAATAAGAGACATCACCTCTATAGACGTATCCACCCATCAAAGTCACAAGGGAGAGGTCATTTGGCTTAATCATGGGTTAGAAGGCAAAGAAATGAAAGAATGAGATGTAGGATTGAGTCGCTGGTCGAACCGTACTCAATTAGAGTAGAGTTGGAATCGAGTTGCCATCCTGCATAGATTAGCCTTACTCTATTATATCGGTGGAATTTTTGTACATTTTTCTTGAATCTTTGCAATCACATGGTCAATAGTTTCATGCTTGTCTACATGCATTGGTGAAGTACTTCCATAGGGCTACCTAACATAGTGGTTCTCTAGTTTCGGGTTCAAGGTTGAATTCATTTGAGCCTCTTCGTGTTGATAGAATCACAAAACTTAAATTCCAGGGTATACAAGACGTTTATTATAAGATGGTCTCTAGAAATAGAAATTGGGCCTATTGGGCTGGTTCTTCTCCAACTGGACTCAAATCACAGGTTGTCCATGGGCCTAACTTTTTAAGAATTACAAAAGTGGCATGCCCGGATCCCCTAATTAAAGTCAGCATGGTTCATGACAACGAAATTTTACTATAAACTAGACATCAACAATATAAAAAGAAGCATTTGATTCTAGTGTTAATAAACAAAAAAGAAATTAGCATGTTTTATTGATGACAAAAATATAAAACACTAGAAAAGTTTAGTAAACTTGATTCCGCCAATATCCCTACTTCACTTGGTCCTCATCCCAATTTGCAAAAGTTTCTAATCACTGGCTATTGTCTTCGTTTTAACCTTGTGCCTCTTACTTTCTTGATATATGCTTACACAGTCATATTATGAAACGCAGGCGGCAAGAATTTTGCTGTTCATTTACATGTGTTACCATGGAAATCTAAATGAAGGGGTATTAGATGTACAGCAGATCAAACAAAAATACAACTACAATATTTTTTTTTCCATTGATTAAGAAAAATCACCACTCGTAAAAAACAAAGAAATAGTATCTTTCACTCATCTTTCATCACATGAGAACCCAATGCAGAATCTTAAAAAGTTTGAAGATGGAACATCTTGTGGACTCTTCTGTACAATTGTAAACAGTAATACACAAAATAGATGCTAACATCTGTAACGAACACCATGTGACAACTTGAACATAGACTATTCTTCGGTGAAGCACGCATCAACTTCAAGAGCAACAAGAAGCACTAGCAGCCCTCTCTGCTGGTCTATCCATGAAAACCATGCCCGACGGGTTTGGGACCGGCTGCAAACGAGGCAGTCTCTTGGCTGCAGATGCATATGGAAATTTATTAGAAAGAAAAGAGAGAAAAATCACAAAAGTACGAGCAATTTGATTAACCAATTTGTTTCTATTTATATGGCAGGATAAACCTTGGGTTCAGGGAAGTATATCTGTATTAAAATTAAGCCTAAGTCGTTTCTCAACTGAAAATAATGTCTCAACTCCAGTCTATTGCACCAGGAGAACATAAAAGAAGAGCATGCATATTACTGCACTAGTACTGAGAAAATATCCATAAAGATATCCTCTCTTGCACTCCTCAAATTGTGTTCTGATTTCTGTCAGCTCACGAGTACATTTGTAAAGAGACACTAAATATTCTATCACTCCGAAAAGAACAATCCCGTTGAATTACTGATTTCGGGTTTGTTTTGTTGCACGAACACTTCAAGTAAGGTGATGTGTCCATGTAGACTCTTACGACACTCCACGATTATTTTTTTCTTCATTAGAAATATTATATATTTAATATTTTTAATTCAAAGTTAAATATTAAATAACAAATAGACAATCATATTTAAAAAAATTCGACAAAAAAATTAAGAATGAGGGCTTGTTTGAGCCTCATTTTTGTCCAAAAATTGCATTTTTGAATAGTGTATCGATGGGAAATGTGTGGTCAAAAAATAAGGAAAAATTTTAGATTTTCATGTAATATTATTTTATTAAAAAATATGTGGTTGAAATGAGATCAAAACACTATTCAAGAATGCATTTTTTTCAAAAAATGGGGCTCAAACAAAGGCCAAGTATAAAACTAAATTTGCATTATATAAATGAAGAATTTTATCTACGCGTCGTGTCAGTGCTTTTTTGGAAAATCGTTTGTCGGCTTGTCCAACACGCGTCCGTGTCGATATATCATAGGGTTTGCTTCATCCATAGAAAATAAGTTTCAGACAAAATTTCAAGCAAAACTCTACCTATTTCGTAAAATAGTTCATTGATATTAGTAGCTGTCTTTGCAGAGGTTTCCATGAAGAAAAGGCCACTCTCCTGTGCATATGCTTGTGCTTCCTGCAAAAAATTAAAAAAAAAAATAAATAAATAAAATGACATGCGTGTCAGCAATAAAGGTGTTTTGAACATGATACGCTAGAAAATCAATGATCTGAGAGAAGCAATACTTTCCAGATAGACACTGATAATTTCAACTTCTATCTGTTTACCAATCAAATATGAAATGTACAATTGCATAATGCTCAAGAGAAAGAGCTTATCTTAGATTGAACTTTCCAAATGAAAAATGAATGTGAATACATAGCATCAAACAAAAAATCTGGCTTCTAGAAGAAAATAGTATACTTGCCTCCATTGCCACCTTTCTTGCGTCTAACAAATCAGCCTTATTCCCAGCAAGAGCCATAACCATATTTGGATTACCTTGTGCCACAGCAAAGGATCAAGTAAAAGCAATGAGAACACTTATGTTCTTCATGATTATATGAACATTAAGTTAATTGCGAATAGAACTACTTAGAGAGCACTTACTGCATTACCTAATGTTGGACAATAACACAACCAAGAAAGTAAAAATGAAAAGCAACTGAAGCCATTTTTTGCCCAATCAAAAAGACATGCAATTTACCTTGTGCTTGAAGCTCCTGCACCCATTTTTTTGCCCGATCAAAGGATGCCTGCAAGGCATAGGCTTTTAACATTAAAAACTTAAAACTTTATTTGCATTGTAAGAAATCATGACAAGAAAGAACCATCAAATACCCCTTTATATAGAATGAATGAAAAATCGTGCTGTTGTACAAATTGAATTAGTGCATCAATACACACACATATGTAGATTAGGCTTATGTATCATGCTTATTTAGGTTCTAAAAAAGAGAAGCATAGTAAGGAAATAAAATCAAAGTCCCAAGGGCGGGGAGGCATAAATAGTTACTTGATTTGTAATGTCATATACAATAACGGCGGCCGCAGCTCCTCTATAGTACATTGGAGCTAAGCTGTGGTATCTCTCCTGACCAGCAGTGTCCCATATCTCAAATTTTACAGTTGCATCATTTACAGCAACTGTTTGTGAGAAAAAGGCAGCACCAATTGTTGATTCCTGTGATATTGTACAAGAAGAGTCATGTATTGAAATCCAAAAGAAGAATGTTCTGTGATGTGGGAGTCCATACATAAAACAAGTACAGGACCAACCTGAAATTCAACAAACTGCCCTTTTACAAAGCGCAACACTACACTTGATTTTCCAGCTCCAACATCTCCAAGAAGCACCTGAATGGCAGGAAAAATTAGGATAAGTAACTAGAGTCCAATACTAAAGATGATTCTTGAAAAAGAAAACCAGAAAAAGAAAAAAGTTAGAATCATAATTCATGAATCCTCACAGCATCCGAAAGCAGAGTACTTTTTCAAATAGAGGTTACAATAAATAATCAAAAAGACTGTGATAACCAATCTAATTAGTATAAACCACTTCTTCGATCTTAATACAAACTACCAAGAAAGTAGTAAATCCGAAATCTCATCTTTGAAAACAATAAAAGCATCATATCACATGATCGATATGGATCAAAGAAAGATTGTGAAACTAAGCAAGAAGACCCACAATTAATCAGAAGATCAATAACATGTACCAATAAAGAAATCTAGTCAACGCAAATTCTCATATTTAATCTTCATTAATGCACAATTTCTGGTCAATGAATAAAAATTCAACAGAATTAAATAAGACCCAGTTGATATTCGAAAAATTTAAACACGTCGATATTAGAAATGCATCCAAAACAGCATTCACGACCTTAATTAAAAGTAAAATAAAGGGAAAATGGATCGGAAAATTACGAACCAGCTTGGCGTTGATGTTCTTGTTTCCGCTGGAGGCCATGAGTTCTTAATTATCAAAATACAAACACAAATTGAAATATATGCCGAGAAAAGGTTAAGAAATTGAATAAGACTCGAAAGAAAGAAAAGAATTTCTGAGGGTTTATTTCGATGAGGAATGAGTTGACAAAAAGCAAGATGATGGTGAACTGTTAAGCCAAGGTAGAAAGTTCCATTCAAACCTACCCCACTCCCCCGTCCCTCGCGATTATTAAAGTATTTTCCAAATTAGGATTCTCCCTTACATTTTCTTCATAATTGATGTAGATTGAAATAAAAAAAATTAAAATTAAAATTAAACAATTGGTGGACTTTAAATAATAAAAAGATTTAGCTTCTATTTGGGTTTCATTAAAATTAAGATTTTGAAGAAAAATATGTTTTGAAATAGTGATTTTTAAAAAAATGTGTGGTTAAAAAATAAGGAACAATTTTGAATTTATTTGTAACATTATTTTATGAGAGAATATATAATTGAAAATGAGTTCTAAAGAAACGCATTTTTTGAAAAGTGATAGGATCTTAAATGAATTTTTGTAATCACATTACGCCCGTATACTTGTGATATGAATAAGAGATGCATTTCATGTTTGTGTTGTTTCTTGAGTGAATTGGCCAACCTTTGGAAAATGTAAAAGGAAACACGGGAGTTATAGCTCGCCACTTTTTAAGTATTGCAGTCGTTTAGCACCACCGTCAAAGGAAGAAAGATCTATACTATCATCAATTATTATTCGGATTTTATATGTCGCATGTTTGAGATTCTTTTACTATTTATAATGTGTTGAAGGAGTATTTATCTTATTCGATTAATTGTATGTGACAATATTTTAAGAAAACGAATTCCTATTTAAAGGGAGCATAATCTCCTATAGCACACTTCTTTTGACAGAAAAATGTTAAAAGGCTCCCTCAGATAGCCATTGATAACTAATGAGTCATGTGATGGGAAAGAGAAAGCCCAGCCAAACGTTCATGTGCAATGGTAAATGACAAGCATATCTGAACAAACCCACAATATTTTTGTTGATGTCAAAATTCGTGACATTATTTTAGTAGAGTTTCGATTGGTATAAAAAAATCTATTGACGCGATGAACTTAATCTTTATAGAGTAGAAGGGAGGTGATCGTCCCAAAGACCCAACGATGATGGGTCTAGTTATCGAAACATTTTCAAAACTTTTAGTTACACACATGACATTGATTTGCGGGTCTTCTTTTGGATATTATGTTGTCTAACGAACTTCTATTCTTGGTTTTGCTTGATATGAACAATCATTTGTTGGATCGATCATTTTATTTTATTTTCAGAAAATTGTGTTTTGACACCTTTACGACCTACTTTGACGCACTCATTACTGAATGTCGAATGAAGTCAAAATATTGAGTTCTTAATACAATTTCAAAGTGCCCATGGCATATTATTTCGCTCGTTAATGGTGTGCGAAACAACCAACCGTAGCAAAAGTTATGACGAATCAAAGTAGGTAGTTTCAAACTAGTATTTCGAGAATTTTGATAATATGCTAACTTTAAAAATTCGTCGATGATCGTATACTATCCGAATTTACAAATCGCCTACGTCATTTAGAAACTCATTTCGAGAACTACATCGCAGTCATATTGCATGGTCCAAACGGACATCGAACATAGTTAAATATGCGTCGAAGTCTTAAAAGAGACGTTTATCTCGTCTTTTCTTTTAAAAAATTCAATTATTTCATCATCCTTTATTATTTTGCACGAATTTTTTTAAATATAATTTACATTATTTTGTTAAATGTGAATTTTTAAATTTTAGAATCGTTAGGGATTAAATGTAATTTGAATTACTTTCAAATTACTTTTGCATTAAATTTAAATTTCCTTTACTTCCTAGATTAAATGTGAATTTTATTTCAATTTGATTTATTCGCCGTTAGCTCAATATCGTCAACGAAATGGTAAATAAAACTATACAAGTAGCAAAATCCATTTAACAATATTGGTAATGATATAATTATAAAACGTTTTAAAAGTATCAAAATGCGTATTAACTTATGTTCATTAATATTATATTATTTTTTGAAAAATTACACTTTAATTTTTGATCCCATAATATAAAATATCTGGGTCTGCCCCTGAGCTCGACAATGTTAGCCCCTATTTGACACATATTCTTTAAAAATATATTCTTTCAAAACTTATTTTCAATCGCACATTTTTCAATAAAATAATATTTTTCATCACATCAATAACGTTTTCTTACTTTTTAACCATATATTTGTCATCATATCACTATTTAAAATATATCATTTTCTCAATAATATCCATCAAATACTAGTTGGCTAAAGTAAATAGTACAAAGATCTGCTAAAATCTCGTCTATTATAATAGTAACCAAAGGCTTGAATGCAACACTAATACAAAATATCAATAAAAAATATATATAATCTGTAAATACTTTGTTCAATTAATTGAAACTT
Organism: Fraxinus platypoda; assembly: GCA_903798405.1. Lineage (NCBI taxonomy): Eukaryota > Viridiplantae > Streptophyta > Magnoliopsida > Lamiales > Oleaceae > Fraxinus > Fraxinus platypoda. Next base: position 25,652 of record CAIGRT010111091.1, on the reverse strand, counting down.
TTGGACTATTTTGTAGGTGCTTGATTTTTGTGGGAACCCAAATCAAGAATTGAATTGGATAGTTTATTAATGGCATCAACCAGCCCCATTAATGCCATCCCTTTTGATCTCAGCCTTTGAACGACCTGTGCTATAATGGAAGCACTCTCATAGATTGCAGTGCCAACTTGCAAGTTACTACCCATTCCAGCGGCGCCACCAGTTCAAGTATGTGCAAATTATTCAAGATGGACACAAGATTTGGCTCCTTATGTTCGATTCCATTTTAAAAGGTCAAATCTTATTAAGATGAGTAGTTCAAATCCTTATAAATTGGTCTATATTTTCATTTTTATTCGATGTAAGATTCTATTTCTTAATCTGCCTCCGTAAGATGGTGGCTCGTTTGATCAAATTAATATTGAAATTCGTGTACTTGTTTTTTTGAGTATTAATTGAATCGAATTGCTCGTTGAATTTAATGAGCTCTGATACCATGTTAAAACTTTGGATTCTATCATAAAATGTTAACATTATCAAGAGGAGTAATATGAACCCTTATAAATTAGTTTATATTTTCATCTTTATTCGATGTAGAATTTTACCCTGTTGACTAAGAAGTCATGGATCTTCACCTAAAAGAATAATGTTACTTAGCTAACACCAGTTTAACTGAATCTATTATTTAATGTCATGCAGTTGTCATCTAAATTGATGCTTTAATGAACTTTTGTAATCACACTACGAACCACATATACTTGTGATATGAATAAGAGATGCATTTCATGTTTGTGCTGTTTCTTGAGTGAACTGGCAAACCTTAGGAAAATGTAATGCAAAAAGAAGTAGAATTTTATTTCAATAAATGAATTAAACATACAAGTTGGACACACAATATACATACACTCACCACTCTATATATCCTCGATTGAAACACAAATCCTTCAAAACAAATCTCTCAATACCCACTAATTCTCTACATAGTTCAATCGCAAAAATGGGCTTATCCTTGCAGAAGTGTTCGATCAGCCTTAAACATTGTCGGAATTGTCTTTCTTGAACTGGGGTGGCGGAGGAGAAGAATGAGAATCGGCTCCAGCAAAGCTACCTGGCGGTGGCGCAGGCGCACCAAAAACCTGGGCATTGGTGTAGACTTCTTGTCTACCTTTGGCTCTACCAAGAAAATAACACCCAAAACCGAGACATATTGAAAAGAGAATCAATGGCAGAGATATAACAATAACCATACCCATCTTCTTAATTGTAAATTGCAATTTCTCAAAACACCTGTATTTTTGTGTGTGTACGAGAGAGAGAGAGAGAGAAAGTATTCTGAATCTGCCTATCTTGAAGTTTGGGGATCTGTGGGAATTTATAAAAGAAAGCTCTAACGGTACAATTAACGTTCAAATGTCTAACGTTCACTTTCTAACAACCGACAGAATACTCCTTTCGCAGTCCCCAGAATTGCAATTTGTCCACACTTTTAAACTAAAACACAAGTAATATTAACTGAAATATTTATCTAATTATCATTTATACCTTCGACGTGACGCCACACCACCACCACCACCACCACCTCATTTTAACCACCATCTCTACTACAACCTCGATCGGTCACTCAATGGTGTGTGTTGGGACCAACCTGATTATTAAAATCAGGATATCTGTGTGTAAACTATTGTCTGATGGAGCTTTTTCTCCTCAATTATTAGTACTTTTTTGACCGTTTAAATGTCAGGTGGGACCCAATGTAAGAGCAAAAGTCAACAAAGATGGCTGGTTTTAGCTTGCAACCGTTCAAAAATTGATTTTTCTTCTTGAAAAGTTGCTCCAGACAAGCTCTAAGAAAGAGATGGCCGAGCAAATTTAATATATGAGTCAAGATTGCTGAAGGAAATATTAATAAATGAGCAAACTACAGAATGTGATTACTTGGGCATATGGACTAAAAGGCAGTAAATGGAAAAAGACGGAATCCTTAAGAAAATTTTCTAGAACGCTCAACAATTGGCAGGCCGATCAACTTCAGCATATGAACTATCAAGAACTGCCTGCTCAGCTTCCTGCACCTCCTTCTTTGTCTTCTTACCTTGCTTCCACTTATAGTACACACTCATGAATGTACCAACGGCTCCGTACTTCCTCCTTCAATCATAAAGACAAGCATCATACATTCTCCAGGAATTCTTTTCGGTCAGTACAGGCACAGCATATAGTGGCTTGGAATCCATGGTTTTCAATTTGGCAGACAGCCTCTGCTTCATCAAATAGCTCGCCCCGGAGGACCAGTCCAGGAGCATAATAGACTCCAACATCAGTGTACATTTGAGCATACTTGGCGTCACCTTGCCTGTGGTGTAGCTCAAATACTGGTTTGGGATATATCATAGTTTTCTGGGGAAGTTTGTATAGTCTGTGTGAGCAGAGCCAAATGGGATCTATCTAGGGGAATATCGAACAATTAGCATACTTGTATGCACGTGCACATCAATCGTCAAAAAGAAAAATTATTAAATTAGCATCGTGAACTAAGTCATATATGCAATGCAGGAACAAATAGAATTATACCTCTATCTCACGGTCAACCCACTCCAGAGCATCTCCACTTGTAAAGGGGAACAAGCATAACCTGAATGACATGCATTTCATGGTAAAAATTCCTGATGGCTTCACCTTGAGCTTCCTTTCTCAGTATAAGCACCTCCATGATAATATTCTCCGGTGGGAATCTACCCCCCACAAACTCCCCCTTCAGTGCCATCTCAGCATGCTGGTAAAACCAGGGATTGAATCCAACCAACAGAATTGATTTTATTACCCTTCTTTTTAGCTTCCTCTTTAGAAGCATAACTTCCCGTCATGCAAACAGCTTCTGCAGGAGAGTAAATCATGGTTTCAACGAAGTCGGGAACCTTTTCAGGGTTGTCCTGATCTCCATCCCCGGTCTTTTGCAAGGTCTTTCAGATTGCCCACTACAGTCTTGTAAGTTTCATGTGTTCCTTAATATGTATAAGCTTAATCTCAGCAGCAACAAGGAGTCCGAGTGTCCCCTGAGACCATGGAATCGCATGAAAAAGGTCAGAGTATTCATTATTCTTTGTAGCTCTAACCCACTGCATATCAGACAGAACAATTTCATAAGCTACATCAGTATCAGAGAAAAGGCCAATAATGTGGGAACTTCCTTCCATCCCATAGCCATTAATAAGACCACCAACGTAAGATCATCGACCTCTGCAACAACCACAAGGGCAAGATTCACTGGGACAGTAACCCTGGTAATCTGACGCATATTGACCAGCGGATCAACCCTAGCAACCATTCTGTCCTTGCCGATGTCAAAGATCAACCTGAAAATGGCGAGCACTCGGTTTTTGGGCAGTTTCAAACCAGGCCATCCTTTTTTGGGTTCCTCTCCTTGAGGCGTGTTTCATAACTTATCTTAACATTTTCGAGACGCTCTTTCTGGTGTTTCTTGAAGGAATGCATTCAGATCTCATTCATCCAAAATGGATTTCAAACAATTAGTTTTATTAAGATAATTTAGTCTCCAAATAGCGCACTTTCGGCCTAGCTATTGTAATCAACTAACGAATCCTCGAACAATTGGTGCAAATTGATCAAAATCAACTTCATTAAACCAATCTCCAACCATACCCATCAACGCTCTTGACATGAAGTGATGATTCTCTTTTTCTAATGAGTTGAGAAAACTGTCTCTATTCATTGAAATTGAAATCCAATACAATTAAGGACTTAATTGAACTTGATATAATCAAATTTGCAATGTTAGTCTGTCTTTAATTGATTGCAACCTTAGGAAAATCTATAACGATTACATTGGATTTTAATTGTGCATGATTAGCCCCCGTTTGGTCTTGTTAAAAATCAGAGTTTTAATAAATTTTGATAAAAATTGTTGAAATATATGATTAAAAAGTCGATAAAATTAGTGGAATAACTGTTGACCTTGACTTAATTTTGAGTAACTTTTTTAGCTCAACCAAACGGGATTTAAAGAGAGTGGAGATTATTTTCTTTGGATCATACTACATGTACCGAATTTTTTTTTACATAATTCCTTACCTACTACTCACAGTAGGGGGTGAAAACCACATCTTCGAATTTTTTTATTCACGCGGGCCCCGCGTGCATGTGAGAGGGGGTAAACAATTCGATAGGGAGGATTACGTATAAATAGATTTATCCATTTTCTTTTGACTATATAGTGCAGCCGGCCAAACAGCTGGAAAGTAGAGAACAAATGGGAGTTTAAGGTACTCGATACAAGGACAAATGAAAAAGTGGCACAAAGTGAGTTTGAAAGTAAACGACGCCGTCATGATGCCTGAAATCCAATAAGAATAACAATCGGACAAGTTTTGTCGACTGCCACATGCTCGGTCTGAGACTCACAAATGGCTACAGTTTCAAAAAGGGGCAAAAGTACAAAATTGCCCTCATATATTCATAGCCGTTATAACCCGTTTGAAGACCCGAATGCAATTTAGGACACATCCGTCATTTCCAATTTCTCCCTCCCTCTCTGTAGATTTCCACGTCAAAGGAAAAATCCATCAGCACACACACAAACACATACTCAATCACTTTGAGTTCTCTTCTAGGGTTTCAAAAGCTTTAGCCATGGCTTCCTCTTCTTCTGAACCTACTAAACCTGAAGAATATGGTGGCGGCAGCGGAGGAGGTGGAGAAAGCTCGGAAGCGGCGGCGTTCCCCTTAGACACTGATAAACTTTTACTGTATAGAGGCCTGAAGAAAGCGAAGAAAGAGAGAGGTTGTACTGCGAAAGAGCGCATCAGTAAAATGCCCCCTTGCACCGCTGGAAAGCGCAGCTCCGTTTATCGTGGTGTCACTAGGTATACTATGTAATATGTGATCTACTTCGGACTTCAATATCTTGCCTTGATGCGATGTTGTAATTTATTTACTCTATTAAGTAATTGGAAGAGTCAATTGAGTTTGGATATATTCAGGTTTATGATCTATTTACTTATTTAAAGTATGTAAGTTTAATTTGTACTGCGAAGAAATTCTTCTCATATCACCGTGAACACGGGGAATTCTATAATAAGGTACTATTTTTTATGCATAAGATACTTTCGTCTGGTTTTTATTCTCATGCCCAGAATTTGTTCCTTAAGAGCACTATTATTTTCTTCAATTTTCTTTTATCTGTTTGTGTTGAATATTTTTCTTAGATCGGTTTATCTATAAGATTCACTGGACAAGTCTTTCAGAAAGAGTGAATTTTGCTATTGATGCCAGGCATAGATGGACCGGTCGTTATGAAGCTCATCTTTGGGATAAAAGTACCTGGAATCAAAGCCAAAACAAGAAGGGAAAACAAGGTTAGTCTCTTCCCTATGTAAGCATGCAATTGTATAGCTGATTCTTGTTAAAATGCCTACTAAACCATCTAATTGATTCTGATGCTTGATAATTTTTTCCCTATATTTATGCGCTGAAATTGGATCTCTGATGGTGCCTGACATACCTGAACAGTTTACTTGGGTGAGTAGTCTGATCGGCATATTTCTTGGAACACATAAATGACAACGGCATTTTGACTTTGTATTGATATTTCACTATATCAATGGTTCTAGGGGCTTATGACGACGAGGAAGCTGCAGCGAGAGCTTATGATCTTGCTGCTCTAAAATATTGGGGCCCTGGAACGCTCATAAACTTTCCTGTAAGACATTGCAGATTAAAATTTCACTCTGTAACAATCACAAGTGCCTCTGATCTTTGTGTTTTAAGTTTGATTTATAATCTGACAGGTTAACTGAAATTATTCGGAGGTTAGCCCTTTTAATTTGTAGTCATCCCCATTGGTTTTATTTGCATGTATCAATAAAGCTAATTGGGGTCTGCAGGTGAAAGATTATACAAGAGACCTTGAAGAGATGCAAAATGTCTCAAGAGAGGATTATCTTGCATCACTTCGAAGGTGAGTTTATACTTTGGGTATATACCATGAATTGATGTTTGCTATTTCTTATGAAGCATTTCTTGTGCAGAAAGAGTAGTGGTTTCTCAAGAGGTATCTCGAAATACCGCCCCCTCTCCAGGTATGCTTTTGTATCTTCATTGTTCTTTTATATGCAAATGACAGCTGTATAAGGCATGATGAATGTGATTTAGTTACCATCAACACGCCCCCTTATCAGGAAATGCTGATTTAGTTTCTTGATGCTTCAGCTTTTATTATAAGACTGAATTTCGCGGTTGTGTATAATTTTATTTGCCTTCTGTTCTATCAATTTTCACTATGTCGTTAGTCGATGGGATTCACAATTTGGTCGTATGCCTGAAGCTGCTTACTTCAACAACACACTCTATGGTAAGTATAGTTAGAACATCGAGAATATATCTATATCACATACCGTGTATCTGTTTATGACATTTTGAGCATTTTTCTGCTGTTTTTCTTTACTTATAAAGGTTCCGGTGACGAGAGAAGCATAGAAAGTGAGTATGCAGGTGGTTTCTGCATAGACAGGAAGATTGATTTGTCAAGTTACATCAAATGGTGGGGAGCAAACAAATCCAGTCAGACTGATTCTCATGCAAAATCATTAGACGGAACAAAACATGGCTGTCCGGAAGACATTGGTAGTGAGCTTAAAGCTCTAGAGAGGTCAAACAAGCCCACTGAACCCTATGAGATGCCCTGTCTAGGTTTGTCTCTGGAAGGAAAAAAGCTCAAAACAGTGTCTGCTATGAGCATTTTGTCACAGTCAGCTGCATATAAAAGCCTGCAAGAGAATGCACTTAAAAAGAAGGAAAAGGATGAAAATGACGAGAATGAAAACAAAAGTAGCATAAAGAAAATCGACCTTGGGAAGTCGGTTGAGAAATCATGGCATGATGGTGGAAATGAGAGACTTGGAGTTGCATCTGGGATGGCTGGAGGATTATCTATGCATAGAAATGCATATCCACTAGCTCCTCTTTTGTCTGCACCACTTCTTACGAATTATAATGCTATTGATCCCTTGACAGATCCTGTTCTTTGGAGTTCTCTTGTTTCTGTCCTTCCTCCTGGATCTTCACACACAACTGAGGTTTGTCTCTTTTCCTGATGATTTATTTTGTTGGGGTTACAATTCTCTTTTAATACGCTTACACTCGTGTACTTATCACTGGACGAACATAACCAAAAATAAAAACTTTATACATAAACTCAATGATGTGGGATAGAAGACTGGAGGAGTTGTAGTTACGTCCAGTGATGATCACAAAGCCACTGAGCCATTCCAGTTTGTTGGATTTTTTGTTTATGATCTGGAAACTTGGTGCAAATTTTGATAAATTTGAAAGACCATATAAAATACTTGGTTACTTAAGATAGTCTTCCCCCTGGTCTTGAGCAATATATGCTTTGTTAGATAATTTTTTCTTGAAATTATCTATTAGTTACACTTGTGATCCTCGTCAAAATTTCATGTACAGATCTGCTCCCTAGCAACAGTTGATCAATTTGTCTAGTCAAAAAGGGTTCTTTTATCAACTTATTAATTTGGTCTTGGCAAGTATGTTTGTCTACTGTTGCAAGGTTTATGGTAACATTGAACACCTTTGTTCTGTAGACAGTCAAGTATAGGATCACTGATTCACTGTCCTGTAGATATGTCAAATCATTTCACATGTTTCGTGAAAGGGAAATTTCCTCCCAGATGCATTTAACCATGGAAATGTTATTCCTCATGAAAAGTCATAACAATTTGTGCAGGTTATGAAGAACGAATCCAGCTCAGATTATACTTTCTTTCAGCAAGGAGATTAACAATTTTCACTTGTTTCTGCAATCAAGTTAAAACTGATGCCTGCTTGAGATTTATTCGAATCAAGCAAGGAATTTCCATGAGCAAACATAGGAAAATTACGGATGCTTACCAGAATCATGTACAAGTTTATCGCCAGGGCTTGCGCACAACAACAGAGTCTGGAAAAGCTGAAATTAGAACTGCAAGAGTTTTGTATACTTAGTTCTTGTAAATTATTTAATTAATATTATGTTTTATGTTTTATTTCTTGAAGACGACACGGGTTGAGGCTTGGGGTCATGTATAGAAACTGAGAAACAATCTTTTTATATTTTGAATTTCTTTCTTTGTCAATGTACTTTACTGATAGAGGAATACATAAGAGTTGAACATAGTAAAATAATTGTTTCATTGACGAAAATTTACTGACAGAATTTCAGATGCTGTATATTCGTGATTTAACTATGGAACACCTATACGAAATTCAATCGAAGAGTGTGGTAGAAAAATTGTCGCTAAAGACCTCATATGTCAATCTTTTCAAATGAGTGATATTGAGATTTGAATTTAAATTGACAGAAGTAAAATTCAAGTATTTTAGTAACGAATTTTTTTTTTTTTTAAAGTATAGTAATAAATAATAATGGCGGCTACAAAAATATATGAATAATAATGAACAATAATTTAAAATGTTTGGTTGATATAATTTAACCCAAAGGTAAATAGGTCCATATAACCAACCGTGGCAATAAGGGCAGTCCAATACCCCGCGCAAACGAAGGATTTAAGACACTGCAATCACTGAACTTTGGATAATGAGCAAATGATTCTTGTCTGTAAATGTATAAGAGAAATCCAACTTCAGTTCCAGGAATTTTTTCACAAGTTATTACTGCTTTGAGTACCAAGTCCAATTTAATCCACACAGCCCAATCGAAACACCCTTTCCATTCTCCGTTCAATTTGGAGGTTTTAGCATCTAATCTTGCACCGGTCCTACAAAGAGACCCTTCTCTTTCTCCTTCTGTGTTTTATCAAGCGCAGCAGATTCACGCCCAGATTACCGTAAATGGACTCCAGAAAGTGGGCATTCTGGGCACAAGAATTTTGGGTATTTACATTTTGTGTAACAAATATTTTGATGCCAAGGAATTGTTTTATCAGCTTAATTTATGCTATGCTGCTCCTTGGAATTGGATGATTAGATGTTTTACCATGGCTGGTTATTTTGATTTTGCAATTTTATTCTGTTTTAAGATGTTGGATTTTGGTACTTGGCCCGATAAGTATACTTTTCCTTACGTAATTAAGGCTTGTGGAGGCTTGCGTTCTGTTAAGTTAGTGACATATATACATGGATTGATTAAAGATTTAGGCTTTGAGATGGATGTGTACGTTGGTAGTGCTCTGGTGAAGTTCTATGCAGATAATGACTGTATAGAAACTGCACGTCGGTTGTTTGATAAATTGCCTCAGAGGGATAGTGTTTTGTGGAATGTAATGCTTAATGGTTTTGTAAAATGTGGGAATTCGGTGGATAATGTGATTGGTTTGTTTGTGGAAATGAGGAATAGTGTAGTTAGGCCTAATTCCGTGACTTATGCATGCATTCTTTCTGTTTGTGGGTCAGAGGCAACGGTTGGATTTGGTACTCAGATTCATGGGTTAATTGTTAGATGTGGGCTGGATATGGATACTCTGGTGACTAACACTCTGGTCACCATGTATGCGAAATGTCGTTGCTTGTTTGATGCGCGGAAGTTATTTGATTCAGTAAAACAAGCTGATCGTGTGACTTGGAATGGGATGATTGGAGGATATGTTCAGAATGGGTATATGGACGAGGCTTTGGATTTATTTCGTACTATGATATCATTAGGTGTCAAACCCGACTCCGTTACTTTTGCAAGTTTGCTTCCATCAGTTTCTCACTCTGAGAATTTCACCCAAGGAGAGGAAATCCATGGTTATATCATAAGACACGGTGTGACTCTGGATGTTTTTCTGAAAAATGCACTTATTGATATGTACTTCAAGTGCAAGAATATGGAAATGGCTTGCAAGGTCTTTCACTTGGGCACTGCAGTAGACACAGTTATTTGCACTTCTATGATTTCAGGGTTTGTGCTCAATGGAATGAATCCTGAAGCTTTGGAAATTTTTAAATGGATGCTTCATAAGAAATTGAGGCCCAATGCTGTTACTTTAGCCTGTGTTTTACCAGCTTGTGCAGGTTTGGCCGTCTTGAAATTGGGTAAGGAGTTGCATGGTAACATCCTTAGAAATGGGCTTGAACAAAGATGTTACGTGGGAACTGCACTAACCGATATGTATGCTAAATGCGGAAGGTTAGATCTTGGTCATCAAGTTTTTACAAGGATGTCTGAAAGAGATTCTGTATGCTGGAACTCAATTATTACAAGCTGTAGCCAGAATGGCAAACCAGAACAGGCCATTGATCTTTTCCGCTGCATGGGTGTGGAAGGAGCCAAGTATGACTGTGTCAGCATATCAGCTGCTCTTTCTGCATGCGCAAACTTACCAGCTCTTCATTATGGGAAAGAGATCCATGGTTACCTGACACGCAATGCAATCAGCTCCGATATTTTTGCCGAGAGTGCGCTAATAGACATGTACGCTAAATGTGGCAATTTGAATTTGGCACAAGAAGTTTTTGACATGATGGAGTACAAAAATGAAGTTTCTTGGAATAGCATAATTTCTGCTTATGGAAACCACGGTCTACTTACGGAGACTCTGGCTCTATTTCATGAAATGAAAGAAGTTGGATTCCACCCTGATCATGTCACTTTTCTTGCCATAATATCTGCCTGTGGTCATGCTGGTCAAGTTGAAGAAGGAAAGCGTTACTTCAATTGCATGATTCAAGACTATGGGATTGCAGCTCGAATGGAGCATTATGCATGCTTGATCGATATGTTTGGGCGAGCTGGTCGTATAGAAGATGCGTTCCAAGTGATAGAAAATATGCCATTTACTCCAGATGCCGGCATTTGGGGGACATTACTTGGGGCTTGCCGTGTTCATGGTAATGTGGAGCTTGCTGAAATGGCTTCAGAACATTTACTTCACTTGGACCCTCAAAATTCTGGCTACTACATATTATTATCAAATTTGCAGGCTGATTCTGGAAATTGGCAGAGGGTTCATCAAATCCGGAATGCTATGAAAGAAAGAGGAGTACAAAAAATACCTGGTTTTAGCTGGATTGAGTTGAATAACATCACCCATATGTTTGTTGCTGCAGATACAAGTCATCCACAGTCTGCTCAGATCTATCTAGTATTAAAGAATCTTCTTCTGGAGCTCCAAAAGGAAGGATACGTTCCGCAACTGTACTCTCTAACTCAGCAACTGGCTGATACAGTGTCTTTACCAGCAGAAGCCAATTGATTCTGAGAAATAATTCTGCATCAGCTAGTTTACCAGTAAGCAACTGTTGGATTTATTATGGCTTAAGCAGATCAACATGAACCGAGATGAGTTGGTTTTTCTTTTTGTAGCAATCTTCTGAAGTACCAATAAGTTACTTTGGTTCTTTATAGAGTTATTTTCTTTTTTCAACAAGCTCCATTATGATATTTGGACAAGGTACCTGAATTTTAGCATGATGACGACTTTTGGTGTTTCTGTACAGGAAAGTTTGGAAACTGATTAATGCTCTATTACCACCTTAAAAGGCAATTCAAAACCATTTTCTCTATTTCTTGATTCCCAGTCGATGGAAAAGCAAGAAACAGGTTAGCATACACTTTTGAATCACATTTGGTGGTTCTAAACAATACAACAGATCAGATGGATTCATGCCCATGAGCCAGATTCATTAGACATATGAGGTTGTGCTGTCTTCAAGATGCTCTCCAGTGCAAGGAGTGATTCTGGCTCCAAATGAAGGTGCAAGGCATGTCAATTTGTTTAGTTGTTTTCCTTAATAGCTACTATTTGTCGAATTGGTCAACCATAGGGTAAATTAATGGTGCATGATGCATCAGTAGTAAAAATAATGAATTTTTGAAATGAAATGAACAAATAGAATTGGATACAGTAGAGCTTAAGGCTTTCTCTGGCACGATTTTAGCACATAAGAAATGTGAAAATTATTGTGTTTCTGGCTTTTATTCTCTTATGTATGCATTCTTGGATATTCCTTTGCTAAACCATATCTTATCCTTAGAAAATCTCCTTGTTGCAATCACTAACTAGAGGATTGTGAATAATTAATAAAATGTTACAATGTGTATTCTGGTCTTTCCTAGTGAATTTTGATCTTGAAATTGCCCAGTGGATATTATTCGTATATTAGTGTAATCCATGACAATAGTTCTGGGATCGGTTCGCAGGGCCATCAGTATATTCTAGAATTTATTGAAGAGAGTTTGATGACGAAAATTGGATGAAGTTTCCCATTTTTACAGTGTCAATTTTGTTTACCATTTTATTGACAAGTGCTTCTTCTGTAGGTCAGTTGTTTATGGCATAACTACCTCGGCTGAAACTCTTATTCGTCATGGATCGACAGTTGTTTTTAGGTTTAATCGAAAACATGTCTAGAAAATTGTTTAAAGGATCCATATGACCAGCACGATTTAGATAATAATCTTCTGTATTAAAGTGTTTGTTCATAGTAGAATGGTCCACCGTTAGTCAAGAATGGCTTCGAATTTCGATTTACTTGGAACCCAACCTATAAGTCTCCACTGGGGCTATTTATTCATTTTTTATATTTAACAAATTATACGAACTATATTTTGAGAATGCAATATGTTAATAAAATAAAAAAAAATGTGTAAATGATAAGGGCATGTTTGATACATAAGACAATTTTATTTTCTGAAGCAAGCGACAAATGAGTTTCTGCTAATTTAGTATCGATTGGTACGTCTTTTTCATAGATAGAACGTGGCAAATAACATAAACTCAAGTATTGTTAGGGTGTAGAGTTAAAGGCACCTCAAATGTTCTTCGAGTTGATGTTGTTGGGACATTAATATGAGAATTTACTCTTCTCCCAAAGGCGGTTTTTGTTAATAGTACTCCCCCTACAATTGTCTTATGAATTATAACATTCTACAATAATACCGATGTCTACTAAAACTTACAAGCACACCGACACGATAGTAATGAACGTGTGGACATAGTTTTGTTTGAACGATTTTTGAACTATTTTCAAATCAAATTGTTTTAAACAGTTTGGAAAAAATCCTAACTATTTCACTTTTCAAAATACATTTTGCGGTTTGATTTGGTTTCAAAACATCTTTTAAACAAGTGGAAAAATAAAATATTGGTTCGAAAATTCACTATAACACTTCGATTGAAACTTTCTAAGGTAAAAATTACAATACTAATATATTTGTCTCAATACAAGATTAAATCAATAAATTAATACAATGATCAATCATAAAATTTAAGTTTGTAATTTCATTCTTTAGATAAGAAAACTAAAAATAAATTATTATTTTTCTAAAGAGCGGATTAGATGTTAAAGTATAAATTGATATAATAAAACAATTTTTTTATTGGTTCAATTTGATTTCAAATGGATTTTTACCATCGAAACGTAAATCGAACTATTTTCAAATGGTTTGGTTCAATTTTAAAATGATAGAAACCTAAACCTCGTGAACCCAAACCAACGATTTCAAAATTACGGTTCAATTTGAAGGATTGACAATTTCTCTTTCACTCCTGAAACAAACTATAAATTGAATTTGAAATCTTTGCATTTGTCTTGTAGAAGTTCTTACCTCCACTTCAATAAAAGCTCTACAATTAGTTTTTAATGGTAAGTACCGGTCGTCAAGTGGCTGGACCAAAAATTTAAGGCCATTTCTAATGGATGTGAACCATTCTTTATCGAGTAGCTTTAACTATTTTAGAACCCTTGCCGATTTGTTAGCATGAGAAACTTTGATCACGATTTGATTTTGACTGCCTCTACCTCTAGAGATGCTTTAGGTAACTCGTGTTTTTCTGGGTTAAGAATAATTGCCAATTTGTTAATTAACCTGCTGAATTTGTCATCGTTAAAAGATTAAAAGAAAACCTTCTTTCAATTCTAGGTTTCATGCCATCACATTCATATCAAATACTGATGAAGGAATCATGGATTTTATAGCATCAGATGAACCTGCTATGACAAGATTGTCATTGAATCCCACAACTGAATTCACACGATTACAATCTAATTCCTCGAACATCACTTGAGTTTCTTGTTTATGCTGTGCCTTCTTGCGTTTCTTCTTTTCGTAAGCAATTCCTCTAGCCTGACTGTGTGTCCCTCACCTCCCTCAGATAAAACCGGACGGCTCGAACACCAAAAGTGTTGGCCTCCGAATTGTCCACCGTTCTCCTCGAAGGCGGCATGGAGGTGGCCGATGAGTGCATCGAGGCTGCTTCATGCCCGTTTAAGTGGGCAAGGAAATGAAGCTGGAGGGTGAGGGTGGCCATAGAAAGGACATGTAATGTTATGGACTTTAATCTTGCCAAACTAGTTCAATTATCTGAGGAATTCTAGTCTGCGTGCACCGCTGCGCCGATAGAGAAGTGGTGGTGGCTTATGGTTCTTTAGGTATTGCCCAAATGTGTTCCACTCACGACGCAAATGATGGTTTCTGATATTGAATTGCACTGGCTATTTTAGGCTCCTGACATCATATTTTGTGGGCTGAAATCAAATTGTGAAAGTCTGAATCAGCGCTTGTTTGACCCACGCCCTTTTAAAATACATTCTTTTAAAATTTATTTTCAACTACGCATTCTTCAATAAAATAATATTTTTTATCACATCAATAATTTTTCTTTACTTTTTAACAACATATTTCTCATCATATCACTATTTAAAATACATTATTTCTTCAATAATATTCATTAAACACACCTTGAGAAATTTTGCTAGTTTAGATTGAGAAAGGTAGTGGCTTTGTGGGTTATCGTTTTGTCGGGCTNGAAATTTTGCTAGTTTAGATTGAGAAAGGTAGTGGCTTTGTGGGTTATCGTTTTGTCGGGCTGAGCTGTGAGAATTAAGTTGAAGAATGGAGGAGAAATTCAAGAATCGGAAATCAAAGGGTAGTGAAGACACAAACACGAAGTGGAATGGAGAAATTTTACAAAGATAATAAATTGGAGTGGGAAAGAGACAAGAGGGGGCCCCCTTGCATATAGAGCAGGACAGCAATGATAATTTGCCATGTGTTATCTATGAAAGAAATCTGTACGTGTAGCAAGATTCTAGCAATTCTCACTCTCTTTCTATTTCTTGTTTTCAGGACCATTTTTCTTGTACTTCTGTAAAACTGACATTGGTAAAAACTCTTGCACATTGTCATGATCGTTAATGAGTTTTGGGTTGATATTGCAGAATGTGACGCACGACGAGTGGTTCACAGTAGTGAGTTTTTTTTCCCCCATTGGTCCCCTAATGCTTTAATTTTTGTTTGATGTTCCAGTCTTGTGAAATAAGTGGGTGTTGGTATGTGAAGTTCTATTGCTCGTGACGATAATACCAGCACCCATAATTTTGCTTCATTTGTTACTATTTCCACAATTGCTTGCATTTTGATTGATTGTATTACAGTTTTTTTATCAATTAATGAAGTTCTGTTTTTTCCAAGTAAAAAGAAGAAAAAGCAAAATAAGTACTTAAAAGTTGCTTACAAGTCCATTGCTATATTATCATGTTCGAAATAAGTACTTAAAAGTTGCTTAACAATAAGTTAAACAATTGACAAACGCGCAAAAATGTCATTTCTATATTTTGACAAACACGCAAAATGTCATTTCTAATTTCTTCATCTTCAAAAGGTTTCTCTCCTTGAGGTAAAAAGTTTACTCTCTTTCTTTTGGCTGTATGAGGGGTACATTAAGGCTATCAGACAATTTTTCACCGAGACTGTCATACGATAAATGTATATCGCGAAAATTTTGATATTCACGGACGATACGAGTATTCACTTTAACTTCAACTAGTTCATCTCTAGAAAGTAATTCATAATTCACAGTTTCTCACAACATTAATCACTCTGACCTTACTGAGATGGTAAGCTGCCAGCAAAATCAGAAATCCTCATCAGACAACATACATTTACTGTTTTTTTTTCTCTAGGACCGTTTCCCTCTCACTTTCTCTACTTGTTTAAAACGACAGCAAGATCTCGAAGCTCCTCAAATGCATGCATTGTTTCTGCATCAAATCCTCCAGCAAACTGCATCAATTGAGGCAGAAATTAGAACAATGAATTTTTAGACAATCAGAAAACCATGTCCAAATTCTGAGTGTGTTAAAAAGGAAAAAGAAACTAAAATCTAGTTCATTATTCTGTCCAGCAGCGTCTAATATCCTATACCAAACAAGCACCTATAGTGATCAGCTATCAAATCTTTATTGGTTTTCCTTAATTATATTGGAGGAACCTACAACGAAAAAATTTAGTTCTAACGGAGAAGTGTTTTTCATCTTCATATATCTTAAATTTCAAGAAGAGAATACATGTAACTCGACAAACCTGATGCATTCGGAAAGCAAATCTCACTCCTTGGAGTAGCATATAATCCATGGAAGAGTCTTTATCCGATGTGCTCTTAGATTGAAGTTCCGTAGCCACTCTCTTCATGTACATCTTAGCCAGTTTCACAGAGCCAAGCTTTATCTGCAATGAGAGGGTGAATTTAGATGGTGATTGCACATATGAGACGAAAGCAATACAGAATTGTTTCACGACCATACACTCAGAATTCACCAAACACAATTAAGAGGTATCCTGAAGTATAACTGCGTATTATAAATGAACGGAAAGAAGGATAAGTCCTGTGATAAAATTTATGTCACGAGAAAAAGAACATAAAGCACAACAGCCTTACCTTGCTTAATATTCCCATGTCAAGCATCCAGTTTGTGGGAATTTGGAACTCCTTGCAGTGTCTCATTAATGAATCTCTTGTCCGAAGAAGATTATAGGCGATTCGTTCCATTCTGATGGAGGAAACGACTTCGTTTTAACAATAAAAACAATTACATATCAAGGAATCTCAGAGAAGTATAGAACATTCTTACCTCTCGGACAAAGATACCATTTTCTTTAATGCCAGATCACATGGCATACGAGCATCATCCTGAAAACTCAAGACTTCTTGCTCCAACTTTTTTAGATCTCTATATCCAAATGCAGCCTCTCTTAATGTGTCAGCTTTCTTCTCTGGCCAATTAAAGTGCTTCAAAACTGCTCTTTCATCCACCTTCAAGATAAGCCGAGCATGATGAGAGTAAATAAATGGACATAATCAATAAACTTCTCAATAAGTTCTAGCATTAAATTGTCATGATTTTAGAAAAGTTCTAAGTTCTATAAGCATTTATGGGTTTTCCAGAGATGTTAATTGTCTAAAATTGAAATAAGAAACTCAAAAATCAAATCCGAGCGAAAATTAGTTAAAGATTACCTTAATAAAATATCGACACAGAGGTAAAATTCTTCAATAAGTACTGCATAGTAAACAACTTACAAGAAAGCAGAGTTCATCATCCAGCCACTTTACAAATGCAACTACATCTTCGATGTTAGGATAAACTGCATCATTGACCTCTCGAATCAGAAAGCTTACAAATTCTCCTTGAGTCTCAACATCTGCCTTAATCTACACATAGAACACAATATAGATTATAATTCGTTGACAATAAGAACCAGGATCCATTGTGTTAGACAATATAGAGCCAATTTACAATTGCTAATTGCATTGTTAAAGGATAACGGCAATCAAGCACTTACAGCAATCAAATGCGATGATCGGTTCTCAATTTCACCTATCATGCTACTACGAACATTTGCAACGTCCGAGGATTCTGCTATCCCTGCATTCAATGAATCTTTCCTAGAATCCCTCTTCATGAGTGAATGATAAAACTCAACAACTTGGGGAGCTCGTTGCACCATTGCTGTCATGCTTCTATCCATAAACTTCGGAGGCGGTGGGGGTGGGGGAGGAGGTGGGAGAGGAACAGTATGAGTTGAACTTTCTTCCTTCCGTTCGCGCAAACCCATGCATGAAGGTCTTGGAGGAGGATTAGGGATTCTCAAGGCCCGTTTCTCAACCTCCAATGAAGCTGATACTTTACTGTTAATTATTCCCAGATCATACTTTTGGGAAGCATCTAAATTTTCTGCTTCCTTAGAACATATAAAACGATCAGATTGCCTTCTTTTAGAAAGTATTGTATCTTCAGTGCAGCATTTTGATCCACTTATAGAGTGCCGTCGTGCAGCACTCTGTGAATCATCCCAATTACGGTTCACAAAATTATCCGTGCATTCTAATTGATGTATGTCTTCATCCGTAATAGGCCATTTCTTTAACTTTTTTATAAGATTTAACGTCTTTGTGGCACTATTGCTAGACTCTTCATCAGTCTGAAAAGATGAGAAGCAAACAGATTGCCTTCCTTTCTTAACAGAAACTGGGGTTGATACCTTGTTCGAATTCACTGTCAAGGAATTGTTCAACTCATTTCTTAAACGTGAATTAACCCACCTCAAGTAAACAAGCTCTTCAACCTCATTCAATCGGTTCATTTGAAGGCCCTCTACTTGTTTGCAGAGATCCTCATTTTTATGTCTTAACACAGACGCCTCTGCTTTAAATTTCTCAACCGAGTCAATCTGTCCATGATGAATTTAAAGTGAAATGTTAATTACAGTAAAAACAACTAAAAGAATCAAAGCTAGAGTTTCCTGGCCATTGTAAACCATTAAATAACACACGTCTTGTGAATTGGAAAAATATTGGACAGAATAGGAATACGATAATATCAGTTGAGAAATATATTGAGCACATTTGAGGCCACTTAAAAGCACCTTTCTAGGTTCTTTTATTGGGCAGCATGTGGATACGTATGAACAGCTGAAAAAGGCATGCTTTTAAGTATAAGGAAACATGCTAGTAGTTGAATCCCTCGACTTCGATGACATATAAAGAGATTACAGTTTTTAAAGCTAGTTGGTTTATAAGACTGTCAACTTTGGCATTTCAATATTTATAATGTAGAAAGAGGGGCTTGAAATCTGAAGATTATAAAAATTAAAGATATGTATTGACACTATTCATATCCTTAGCACGAAGGTTAAAGATAAACTAGAGCACAGAAAAACAATAATCACCCTGCAGTCTGTAATGAAAGATGTCTGACTATACCTCAGAGACTATGGCAAGACTGGCTAATTGGGATTCCAAGGAAGAAATCCTGCAAGCCAGATTCCTCTTCTGAAGCTGCAGCTCCTTGTTCAAGCGCCTCAACTTGACAATCTCCATCTCTATACCGTGTGAATTATCGTGTTCTTCTTTTTCCGATAATTCATCCTGCTTCTCTGAAACAGAAGTTGAAATTATCAATTGTTCAGTTAGACTGTCCCTCTCACATTCAAGCAGTCCTACTTTCTGGACAAGGCCATCAATTTCACTCTTCTTCAGTTCAAGCTCTCTCTCAAGGTCCAAAACCTTGGAGTTTCTTATATACTCTGATAACTCAGCTTGCAATTTGGACTCCCTATCCTTCGATTCTTGGAGTAGGTTCCTCAAATGATCAATCTCAAGAAACAAATCTTGAGAACCACCCAAAGACTTTGTCTTGGTGTTGCCATTCACTGTATGTGGATGAACTTGTGTGGCATAAACTGAACAAGATAGATCACCAATGAGAGACCTCTTGATTCTTGATTGTGAAACCGCAGACTGGTTCTTTTGGTTCCCAACGCCGGAGACAGCTAGTGGCAATTTCTGGCCTTGTGTTGTGGTTTGCACCTTGTTTTTCGTTTTTCTCTCCGCAGCAGTAAACCCCTTCACAATGTGAGACCCCCATGAGGATTTTGTCTTTGAGGAATTGTTGTTCCCCTTCACATTGCTGTCATTACCCTTTGGAACGCGGTTTTGATCAGCAAATTTTGATGGTTTCACTCTGTTATCAGATGGCTTTTCTTCTCTCATTTTCAAGAATACTAGTAAAAATTCAACCTTTTTGTTTGTCAAAATCCCTCCTTTGGGCTTCAATACATCAATACTGAGATGTAAATTGATTTAAGGACAAAAAAATTGAAGACTTTTTTCAAACTGTGTACTGTTCCTTGAAGCCCAAAAAAAACCCAGAAAATTCGAGTTGGTTTCAAGAATCGGATATAAATTATTTATAGGCTAAAAAGTGAAGACTTTCATTCAAACAAGCTGGGTACTGTTTCTTGAAACCAAAAAACCCCTAGAATATTCAAATGGGTTTCAATAATCTGATATAAAATGATTTTTATAGGCTAAAAAGGTTGATACTTCTTTATTCAAACAAACTGTGCAGTGTTTCCCTTTAGTAAACTTTGTCTTAACTCAAGCTAAATTTATCGACAACTAGGCTCTCTCTTTCGTCATTTACTGCCAATTCTATATATTCATCGAGTGGAGAGGTAATAAAATGAAGGCGCGGATTAAAGGGTATTGGGCAAAATCGCATTGGGGACTGGAGCTTGAAAGATCCAAATCCGAAAATTCCATTTCTATGCTGTGATTTTCTAAAACGGTACTGTGTCGCTGCCGTTTTATCTTAATTGGCATTTTGAAATTTGAATTTTTGAAATTTGAGCAGAACTTATGACTCAAGCAATGAGATTCTGTGGGGCTATTTTGGATTGACGGCTTCAAAATCAGTGGAAGAAAAGGGAAAGTGAGTGTGCATGAGCTGAGTGCAACGGTCATTTTTGGAGCCTCCGTTCAAATATTTTGAGGAGGATTCGATTTTCACCGCTGAATTCATATTTGTAACAGTGCAAAAGCAATGTTCGACTTAAATAGCTTGCACATACAAACATAGATGATGAATGTGGAATTTGCTTTAATTTTTGAAGGTTCAAGACTCGTAACTAATATTACAAAACGCTGCACATAAATGGTGGTTCTTAATTTTTTTTCTTTAAATCATAACTTATATTGTCTAATTAACCGTATCTTATAAATCATAAACTTATTTCTGCTGGCCTTGTGCTTTTAACGGTTGTCTTCACGGATTTTCACAAGCAGGCCTTCTGTTTTCACCAATATCGAGAAGGGGATTGAGTCGATGGAGTAGTTCGTGGAGGCTTGTAAGAAGGTAAATGAGGGTGCCTATGAAAGTCAATTTCCTTACAAGCTTGCCTTGTGATTATGCGGAAGTGTTCAGTGACCCAACGAAGATCAGAAATGAACTGAACTGTACAGCAGAATACACTAATCTTCAAGAGTTTACAGAACGCTTGGAGATGGCGAAACGCTCATCTTAATGGGTATAAAACCCCTCGGGTGGTTAAATTGTCGTAAATATATTTCGAGTTTCAATCAGTACCTAAGAATTACAGTGTCTAAACAACCTGGCCAGAAGTGAGACGAAAAGAAAAGAGAAACCCAACACCACAATACTTTGTTCAAGGACACAGCATGACACACATACATATTATATTCAATGGAGTCAAAAACCGGAGCCCAGTGAATTGAATTCAAAAAAATCTAACATCAAAAGATCCAAGTAGTACAGGCAAAAGTGACAACTAAACAAATTGAACATTTGTAAAAACAGTTTCTCGGACAACTCCAAATGTGTTCAAAGGATGATAAAGCAATGTATACTCGCCGTCTTGCGAAGATCCCATTCTTCAAGCATTCGTCTGTACTGCTCTGTCAAAACTCTCTTCTGCAGTTTTTGCACGTTTGACGAGTATGTGATCCGGGTGTGATAATGTCAATTGGCTGCAAAAAGTGGCATACATAAACAGGTAAGGGCAACAAGAAATGCCTTCCAAGTCAGTCAAGGAAAATTTTCAATTGTGAAGGGAACCTAGAAAATAAGTTGATGACAACTGACGAGTAAATAAACAAATTAAAATTCTACCTGAGGTAGCGTGAGGATGGCTTTCCCAGATGAAGACTGCACACAACCAAATTTGCAAGAGTTTCTGGATCCTTTGCGTCCTGTGCAAACCATCAAAACTCACTCACGGAGAAAATCAACTTAAACTATCACTTCCAACATAATATGCACTGGTACACAGCAGTATAGACAAAGAACAGAACATATTATATATGAGATGATAAGAAATGCAAAGCACAATATAGAGCCCACCTCCGACTCTAAACTAAGCAGACGACATGCATCAAATCTAACTCTATGAATTAAAGAGGTAAGCCACAGTAGGAGAAGTTGCACTTATATGTGTATTATGACAACTAGCATCATATTCTGCAATTAACAAGATAAGAAACTCTCCCAGAAAACTGAGACCCGAGAATAGCTTTAGGAGCTTCAAGAAAACCAACAGACTAAGATATGAAAACATGCCTTGTTTAGAGCTTCAAGCAATAGTGACTCTGCTTCATCAAAAGTCCCCATGTGCATACAGCAAACAGCCTTCCCATTCAGGATCAAGCTAGTCATTTGATATTTCTCTGAGAAGTCCTGAAAAATAAGATATGCTTCCTGTATCTTCGAACCACCCTAATTCAAAAGAATGATTCTTAAGTTACAGGTTTAGAGTTTCAAAATCGAGCACCATAACATAGAATGAAATAACACATACCACAGCCAAATTTAGCCACGCATTTGCAAGTTGAGTAAGTGTGTGGTCTTCATCTATCTGTTGCATGATTCTCAATTGTTTCTCTGCATAATCCGATCTGTGCATCTTAAGAAAAATTTGAACATTCAAAGCATGCCTGCAAGAGCAGTAAAAAACCAAATAAAGTTAATATGCTATCGCTTATTACAGGAAAAATATTGCATGAGATGCATCTGTAGATAAGGTGGAACTCACAATACCCTTGTGCATTTCACACCTTATAATTATTATTATTTAAGTTCTTTTGACAACTGAACCTTTATTATTTGGGCATCTAAAGTACCGCATCTAAAGAATAAAAGAAAGATTTCAAGAAACAATTTAAAACAATGACAAGTCAGGAACAAATATCCAAAGAGCTGGATATGAATGAAGTCTCACATCAGAACAGAAGCCATTGTCAAAAATTGCACCATGATTGGAACAAAGAGAAACAGTCGAAAAAATGCAGGCAATCACAACCCAGCGTGTACTTTTAGAAATTTCAGGCAACCAATGAAAAGTATCTCCATATATTCAAGCATCATTATAACAAGAAATATTTGAACAGAAACATGCTAAACTTAAGAAAAAGAGTTAAGACAGACAAATCCTTACCAAAAGATTAGATCTGATGGAAGAAAACCAGTGAAAAAAAATATAAAACTACTAAAATTTTGTTAGCGCTGGAGACAATTTAACTACATTATATTTCTTAACTTTTTGGACAATTTAACTATAATGTATTTCTTACCATTTAAAAAAAAAAATTACTAACCATTTCATATAAAATTCTTAGAGAAATGGACACATCAATTAAATGCAAATAAAGAATAATGGGCATAAGGAAAATCTCACTGGAGTAGAACGAGTATCAATTATGCATGATCAAATTATTAAAATAATAAAAGAAAATTTTATTGACCATTTGCTAACTCTGGACGCAGTTTTAACTGAAAAAAAAATGGAGGAAAGCCAGGTGTGGAGAAACTACATAATTAGAGGTTTCAGAAGACATTGATATTAAGCTGGAAATTTAGTTGAAACATATGGTGATACTACATAACTAACTCAGAGTTTAGACCCACAATAGCCAAGAAAAAATACATTATTAAGGAGCAATTATTAATGACTATTAAGGAAAATTAATACTCGACCCCCCATTTCAATCAAGCAAACTTAACAAATTCCATGGGACAAAATAACATTGCAACACCAGTAGAAGTCCGTCACAATCTACATATCCATCAAGCATTAAGCACCCCGAAAATTGCAGGAATCAACCAGAAATTATCAAGATTCACCATGCTTGTCTAGAATAGAATGGAAACAACTAGAGATTCTCAGCATCAAATCTAGAAAAGACTCACAGGTCCATGGTGCCCCCTGCATTTGTATGTTTCAAAGCTTCATTATAATCCTGCTCATGCATGAATATAATCCCAGCAACAAGACGTAAGATAGGGTTATTTCCGATGGCTGGATCTCCTAACCACTCCTGGAGACTAGAGATTGTCATTTCCTACGAAACATAGAACCACCAATTGGAATAAAGCCTTATCTGGAAATAAAATTCAAATACGAACTATAAAATGTGAGTTTTTATGTACGTATAGAAATTTTAATAACATAAAGAAGGCTGTGAAATTTAATTTGATTTAACTACACCCTCCATCATAAATGAGCAAGTAGAAAAAGCAGTATCCACAACTTGAGTTTATGTATGGTCAAATATCCGTCATGGCTTGAACAATAAAATTATATTCCCGGTCACCCTTTCACAGAAAAGAGAGATTAATTTAATCCTCAAACTCATGCTGTACATGAACACTTTGGACCTAGGAGAATGTCTGCGCTTCGTCGAAAGTAAAAACTGTAATAATATTTTCCATAATAAGAGGACCAACGTGTAGTCCTAACTTTATTCTTGCTCTCCCCCATTCTTTTTATTTTTCTCGCTGTATTTTAGGATCCGAATGGAGCATCAAGTTCTACTTCAAGGGACCCAATTTCCTATAATCATATCTAAGAGAAACTTGTTATGATTGCTTTATATACCTAACAGTGTGATAGAGTAACCTCTGCTACTATTACATCATTCCTAATATACCTAAATCTGATGATAATCACAAACTCGCAACTTCCACAAAAGAAAGAATTAATCAAACACGTAGCTGACCACCAGACCGGAATTGTAGTACTATCTGATTCTACTTGTAATGTTCCATTTTTAATCATTTTGTCAAAACCAAATCGCTCATTTTAAATATCCTAATTGAACCGAGGAAAAATTCCTGGTTGAACCCTCATTAGAGTATTATTCTAGTCCAGATTCAAAAGCAAAAATTCAGATCGCCGTAGAATATAGCAAGATCAGATGCACGATAAATAATTCAAAAACAAACGGCATTCACCTTGTTGGCGGGATTCGAGAGGTACAAAGCAAGCAATTTTACAGCTTGAAGTGGCGTTGCCGCGGACGAATCGATCTCATTTATCACAAGCTACACCCCAAAAAAAATAAAAAATTCATGAGGTACAAAAACCTAAAAAAATCAAATTGAAAACAAAAAACAAGTTCTCAATTTACGGTATCTAAAAGTCCTACTATTTCACCTGATAACTGCCGAGGGCAATGTAAGATCTGTAAACGATTGAGTCCCTTTCAACGGCGTCGTCTGCGGAGAGATTCGGGATGTCGCTGTTATTGATGGCTGCCTGGTATGCACCCAAGTAGAAACTGTTCCTCAATCCAAACAACGGGTCGGGTCCTCCTGCTGCCATTTTTGTTAAATTTCTTCAAATTTCACGTAGATCAGATCTATCAAACAATTAGTTCCCGAGAGAAGGAAAGGGTGTGAAACAGCTACCAAAGCTTATTGTGGAAAAAGATACTTGTGGCCATGGCCAAGTAGCAGGCTTCATTGTTGTTCGTTCCGATTTGGAAGGCTTGTGTGTTCATTCATTTTTGGGACTATTAGGGCCCAATTCCATACAAATTTGATCCCATCACAGGCCTACTTATTTTTGGTTTCCAGACCAGCCCAGCCCAGCCCAAAATACAGCCCATTAGATATGCCATGAACTAAATTATCCACTAAATGTTTGATACATTTAGCCATATTTCATCTATACTAGATGTAAGCAACGTGCAATGCACGTTTGCTTAGTTTATATTTAATAGTTTTGTTTAAGAATTAATTTGTTATCATCACACAAAAACTATTTAAACCTGACTGTTATTCTCTTATCGTTTAAGAACTAA
>CAIGRT010111088.1:0-10219 GCA_903798405.1 Fraxinus platypoda | reverse complement strand
GGCTCGTCTTGACGAGCCGCTCGGCGAGCGGCTCGTCTACCGAGCCACCTGCTCGGCTCGTGCTCGGGTACGAGCCCGAGCGGCTCGTGGGTATGAATAGTACGAGCCGAACACCCGAGCCGACGAGCCGCTCGACCCAATTGCCACCGCTAATAACAATAAAAGGTAGAGACGTTATGTGCTAATTACCTTTAATATTTTATGTTGTTGTAGTTCCAATTTCTTCTTAATTTGTAATTATCAAAATTGTAACTTCTGAATTTTAATAAGTAATTTTATTTTTAAATGTATTCAATAATTATTATTTATTACTTGATTACAATTTATTATAAATGTTAATAAATTAAATTAAAATAAATATAACTAAAACTAAATATTTAAGTAAAAAAAGAATATAATAGAAATTAAAATGTGTTGAAGTACAAAATGAAAGACAAAATAGAAAATAAGAAAAATGCTATAAATTAAAAGAAAAGTATTATGTCAAGATTTGAAGTTAGATTGGAAGAGCATTTTTTTACACCAACTTGGTGTTGGGTTGAAGTTGCTAGTCTGCCACAGAAGATGTCATACCCATGTCGTTTAAGTGGAGAGTTCTTTTAGTTGGATTTTACAAAGAAAGATTAATAGAAGAAACTCTCCTTAGAAACATTTTCATTTGCGTGTACCCTTCCATCTATTAAAAATTGCAGAAAATCTCTATTTGAAGCATTTTGTGTGACAAACTCCACACCGTCAAATTTGTTGATAAAAACAATAAAAATGCCAAAGTAATAATTGCAATTTTAGTTTCTAAACTTTATTATTTTATAAACCCAAATTTATTTTATGTACTACCCACAATTTCAAACTTTTAAAACTTTATTTTCCCCCACCCATCTTCTTCCTCAAAACTTTATTATTTTATTTAATACTTTCCAAAACCTTCCAAAATTCCTCACCCCAAATTCCTCATTTCTTCTTCTCATTCCCAAGATTACACTTTAAAACCCTCTTCCAAATCCTAAATCTATAGGTTACTGATGGCATTCTTGAACTGAAATTCTCGACTGCACCGTCAAATCCTAGCGGGGATGTGAGGACTCCACCTCTTGGTGTCTCTGGTAGACTTGGTTTCCTAGATTTTCGCAAGTGCTAGCTGTATGAACTTATTAGGAAAAGAAAAATGGAAGTACTGAAAGTAAGAAAAAGAAAAAGATGAAGTGGGATGGGATGGGATGGGATTGCGCTGAAAATTACAAAGCTTTTGAGGATCAGTTAAAGAGAGCCCCTAGTCACAGCTCCTTCGTTGAAACAGTGGAACCCTCATTGCTGAACCCGGGTACGAGCTTTAAACGGGAGCCCCATCACACTGAAAACGATGATATTAGATTGGAGTTGACTCTAGGGTTCAATCCAGTGCTGTGCAATCATGTGTCCATAGTAATAGAGCTCTCTAATAATAATTAAAAAAAAAATCACAATTTTGTCAGCTTCAAACTAGTCTTTACTCTTTTAAGGCATAATGTCCTTTTCCATTTCTCTTTTCCTAATGGTGGAGCTTATTTTCAGTACTTCAATTTCTGAATTCTTTTTTTATATATATAGAAATGGAGAAGTATTGAAAATGAGTAAAAGAAATGAGGAATTTGGGAGTGTTTTGCAAGAGATTAAATAAAATAAGAAAATTTTGGAGAAGAAGATGAAGTGAGATGGGGAGGAAAATAAAGTTTTAAATGTTTGGGATTGTGGTGGTACATAAAAAAAAAATTGGGTATAATTTGTAAAAGAACAAAAAGTTGAGATACTAAAACTACAATTATTACTTTTTAATTTTAGCATTTTTACTGTTTTTAATTTCAAATTTGGCAGTAGAGAGGTTTCTCGCACAAAATGTTTCAAATAAGAGGATTTTCTGCGATTTTCAATAGATAGTGGTATATCGCAAATGAAAATATTTTTAGGGAGATTTTCTGTTATTAATCCTTACAAAATGTGTAAACAATTTTGCCAACATTTCTTCTGCAATCATGCTACAAGTACAAAAAATTTTGATACAAAACTTTTACGGACAACAAATGGCAATGATTCATTGGAGGATGGAAAAAAAATAAAAAGACAAATGAATCAAATGTTGTCACGACTGCATCTGTATGAATTCTGTAAAAAATTCCATGTACTTGGGGCTTTTTCCATAGCTAAGTTCATTCCACGGTTAATATAAGTATTTTAATCACTAGCCAAATTTCTTCCCCCTTCTCTCCCGTACTTGGGCCTTTTCCATATATAAGTTCATTCCACACTTAATATAAGCATTTTATTCACTAGCCAAATTTATTCCCCCTTCTCTCTTGCACTCATTTCTTTCCTTTCGACAGTTGACTTGACCGTCGTAGTGCAAACCATCGTTAGACCTTTTTATCAGAGGTGACATTTGATTAAGACTTGATGTTCCATTTTAAAAATGTCAATATTATTAAAAGGAGTAGCTCAAACCCTTATATATTGCTATATATTCCAATATCGAGGGATAAATTTCATTTCGATTGAATATCGAAATATAGAATAACATATTAAGGGTTTGAACTACTATTCTTAAAATATCAACTTATTAAGAGGAGCAGTTCAAGCATTTACTCTATATTTCGATAATTAATTGATGTGAGATTTATTCATTAAGATTTTCTCCATCCAGGAAGTGTACTTGTCTAGGTGACTAAGGGGATCTCCTTCCCCTTCATGCCTAGTCAGCTGTGGTATTTTCAATTTT
The DNA here is from genome assembly GCA_903798405.1 of Fraxinus platypoda. Taxonomy (NCBI): domain Eukaryota; kingdom Viridiplantae; phylum Streptophyta; class Magnoliopsida; order Lamiales; family Oleaceae; genus Fraxinus; species Fraxinus platypoda. Next base: position 7,470 of record CAIGRT010111088.1, on the reverse strand, counting down.
TCAGGCAAAGGTTCAGCAAGAATATCATCGGTGAAAGGAAAATGGCGTTTAGTGAGATATTCCTCCGTGCTTCCTTTGTTTTTGGCTTCCAAATTAGCAATGCATTTTTTAAAGATGTTCATTTTAGGTTCTGCCTGTTCCAACAGGCGTTTCACACGGGGTTCGATATATTCGCTTCGAGGTGTCAGCGAGTGCTGAGATCCCAATCTATCAAACACTACTAGCTTTCCTAGTAAAGGGCTGTTGCGGGAAAACTCCTGATTTCTTCGGTTCGACTTTTGGAAGATTCTTCTCTTGAGAAATGGAGAGCCCTCCTAGTGGGAGGCCGTCTAGTTTGTTCCTTGCATGGGGATTCCACCTCAGTATCAAGTGGAGGAACATGGGTTTGGTTTCGCTCTAATCTGTTGACTGGATTTGTCAACATCTGGATGGCTTCTCTCGTGATGGTCATTTGAGGGTCGCCAACTTCATTTTGACCTCATCCCCTGCTAACATTTTGTGGAATATTGGTTTGTTCAAGATGAGTGTGGGATTGATTCCGTGATGCTAAAATATCATCCATGACGGTATTTTGTTGTGAGTTTTTTTGGAGAGATAGGGCTGCTTATACAAGTTAGGGTCTTCCTTCTAGCATCAAACTGTTGACGTCGAAAATTGTATAACCAAAATTCAAGCCAACTTTAAGTGTAAATAGGTTCTTTGTTGATAATTACTTACAAAAGTACAAATACTTTTATCAGATGAGATATTTGAAATATGAAATTGTTGGCCCCCCTTTTTTTTAGGATTTTGCCCCCCTTTATAGGAAAAGATGGGCATGTATCTTTCACATTCCTGTCTTGTCAACAACAGTACCAAACTAGGAACCTGTATCAATAGTTTAAGTCATGATTGTTGTTGTGAAATCAACATGCAGTATCGAACTGGGAAAGTATGCCAATGGCATTCCTATTGGTTACTGAGGTCGGCCCCATCAGGCAATTATGAAGCCGACCTTAAATGGGGTCCCCAATCATTAATGAATTGATTAGAGAACGAAGCTATGACATATGATTGGTGGAATTGGTGGTCGTTGACGCAATTCCTTCTGAATGTCATTAATTAATTGAATGTTTTGACAATGTGTAAGGAATCTACAATCATTATATCCTCTTCAAACCACGGCGATCATAAGTTTGAGCTGACCTTCCAAATCCAACCTTAATTTATCATGAGTTAAGTGCATATAACAAATGGTCTTAATTAGATCGCAGGTAGGATGTCAACAGATTACAATAACACTTATCTGTAAATAATACTTTTTGTCGACATTACACAACTTTTCTTCTTTCTATTTTCTGCTTTTATCAAGACTTTTCTTGTTTGTATTGAAATTCTACGAGAAAGTGTGACATATAATTTCCCATGAGAGAATACATGTTTATGAAGATATATTTCAACAGTAGACACTATTTGTCCTTGAACCTTATTAAAGGTCATTGTAAAGTATAGACGTATTGATTATATAGCATTCATCATTTGTTGGAGTTAATGGGATGTGCGAAAAAAAAATGACTCCATTGTAATGAACCTATTTCATACACTTCTCTTTGCAACAAATATAAATTACAAAAAATACAATTATTAATTTGACTTTGTAAATGAACTGAGAATTAGCTTGAACTGCTAACTCATTTACACAAGATAATTATTAGACAGAATATCGACATAAATAAAAAAATTGATGGCACTGCACATAATTTGGATTCTCATTATAATGTACGTTCAAATCAATTGTGAATGAGGATGTGTACACTAAGTTACTAAGATACTTCTATCTTTAGCTATTTATTAGTAATGAGATAGTTTTACCATGATTTAAAATTTAAAAATACCATATAAAAATTTTCACAACATTCTTATTTGTAGTTCACATAATCTACAAATATGTAAACCATGTAAATGTGAATACATCTGGACAAATTATTGAAACACATAATATTTTAACTTTTAAGTAGAGACGCAAAAAATGCACCAAAGTGGAGAATATAGATCTAATACTAAACAAATCAAACTATGAAGTAAAAATAAAACTCATTGAACAAAATCCTTTAACAGATACAAATATTAATTCTTACATAACTGAAAGACACTGCCGTGGAAAAGAGTTTTTACCTAATATGAACAAAAATTAAAAAAAAATTGGAGAAAAATAATAATTTCGAGGCATAGTAATTCAAAAATTAACATACAAAAAGAGAAATACAAGTAGATAAGAAGAAAATAAATAAACTTAAAGGCTATGTAAATTGCTTAATGAGAATTTAGAATCCTACTTTTTATAGTCCATACAAAAGATAGAAAAAGGAGAATCAAATACAAAATAAAATTACAAAAAATAACATACCTTGCGTATGAAGAACTAAAAATATCAAATTATCAAATATTGAATTGACAATAAGCAAATATGTCAAAAAAAAAAAAATACTAAATTCTACCTTTCTACAAACAACTTGCATACTTAAATCCATTAAATTGAATTTTTTGACCTTTTCCGCTTTATTGTGAATGTCAACTTTAAAATAAATTATAAAATTCTTACTTTGAGTTAACAAAATTCTTATACATCCTGTTTGAATATAAATATGCCAAATCAAATTTAAAAAGTAAAGTAAGTACACTTGTAAATATTAGAACGTAAAAATCAATGCATAATTTATATTTATTGAATAAATCCAGAATAACAAATTATTAAATATATCAAATCAAATTTAAAAAGTAAAGTATGTGCACATGTGAATATTAGAACGCAAAAATCAATGCTTAATTTATATTTACTGAATATATCCAAAATCACAAAATATAAAAAGTTATACCTCATTTAATTTGTTGAAAGTAGTGATACATTTAGTCTCTTACTTTGGTTTGCCTAAAACAAATTATAAGGAACCATTAAAAATGAGTTTCTTGAATTTGAACCAAAGCAAAGCGTGTAGAATTAAAAACAAATGATAAAAGTCATTAAATGGGGTCAACAGAGCAATTAAAACAAATGATTTAACCAAAGCAAAATGTGCATAATCTACAATATTTAAAACGAAAGAATTGAGAAACTTTTGAATACCAAATTTACCCTTTTATATTTAGCTTATTCCTAATATACCCTCACCCGATACCCACTCATTACCACTTATTATGAAACTTATTGATTTGATCACTGTTTTTAATTTTGATCTTTATTATTACATGGGTTAAAGGAATGGTAAGAGATGGAAAACCATATATTCAATCCATAATCGCAATTTTTAAATCTTTTATTAATCAAATACATAATTTCAAAACATTTCATTGTTCATAATATAAATATTTTGCTTTGAATTGATATTTTTTTTATAAGAGTTTTAGACCAAAGGAAGGAAATCAATGAGAAATATTACATGAGAACTCCCTTATTCTTCGAGCCTCAATTATGAATTTGTCATTCGTAATTCATCACTCACAGATCACATATTGGGCCCATGTTTGAATCTCATTTTGTTTAAGGATACATTTTTTCAAAATTCATTTTCGACTACACATTCTCCCATAAAATAATTATACACATATTTCAAAAAAAAATTATTTATTTTTTAACCACATATTCTTCAAAAAATCAATATTCCATAAATACATTTTATCTCAAGAGATGGGAATCAAACAGGGGTTGAGTATGTATTTATAAATTGTTTTCTTTCCCATCTTACTTTCTAAAAGTAATTGTTAAGGTGTAATATATTAGCAACTAATTATTGATTTATTAATTAAAATTATATTATTCTTATGATGATAGGAAATCCAAATGTGACCCCTTTTGATCACAATCATGTTCAATCTTTTTTATACTGCATAACAACCAATTCATAGATCTTTTTTATTTTAATTTTACTTTTTGCTTATGATGAACTTTTTAGTAGTGTGAATTATTTGAAGATTTATTATATTGGATAATTAACTTTGAATTTATTTTCTACAAATACTTTATTTTTTAATCGAAATTTACTTGCATCTCGTTATCTAATTAAGTACAAAAAATTTCTTTGTTTGCTCAACTTGAAATTTGTATATTTTGTCTTTGTGATATTCATTGATTAATTGACATGCTTTTCTTCTTATTGTTACAATTGTATATTGTGCGAATAATAGTTTTGAGGAAGCGAAAATTTCAATGCCACACTTTCACTTGCAAAGAATTTATGTACGAGTTGTGAGTCTAGAAAGCAATTTGGTGCTTATTGAAATTTGCATTTTTTCACTTAAAACATTGGGTAAGAGGAAAAACCATCAAAATTTAAAATTAGATTCTCTAAAATTCCGAGTGAGCGTATGACACATTAATCCACTAGTGAATAACAGTATTCTAATAAGCGTACTGTGTGATTAGGCGTGAATTCCAAGCTTTGAGCTAGGCAAGGCCTAGATGTAAGAGATCGTAAAAAAAAGTTTCTTGGTTTAATATTATTTTTAACTTTTAATCAATCTAAAAGGCGTGAATGCCAAGCTTTGAGCAAGGCGTCTCCTAGACGCGTTTTTTATAACACTGGTGAATAAGTCTGATAAATCTTGAATTAGATTTGTTATTCACCACTAAATTGATGCGTTATGTAATCCACGACGAAGCTCAATAGATCATTTCTTTATTTTAATACTGAGTAGTTAAATATTGGGAAATGATATATGTACCCGGGGATTTACACCTCGGGTTACCCGACCCGACCACCCCCCTCCCACTGAGGTGGGGCTCGAGGCGAATTAAATAANAATCCACGACGAAGCTCAATAGATCATTTCTTTATTTTAATACTGAGTAGTTAAAGATTGGGAAATGATCTATGTACCCGGGGGTTTACACCTCGGGTTACCCGACCCCACCGCCCCCCCTCCCAATGAGGTGGGGCTCGAGGCGAATTAAATAATCGACGGGCCCCCCATTATGAGGGGGAGGGGGGGGACGTGGAGGAGGGTAATCCGGGGTGTAAACCCCCGGTACTTGTAGCAAAACCCTTAAATATTTCATGCTCAAGGTATTTTATGCATTTCATCCCAAACCTTAGGGTATAGTAGCAGACCTGCCCCTATCTTTTTCTTTGTTACAAATACATCCCCAACCTTACATTAATTACTAAACTTCATCGCTGAAATTGTTAAGATCGCATAAAAGTCAACTTTTAGTCTTATGAAATCTTAATTAAAACTGTTATCACGGTGAATTCTGCTAATAAATGGAAGGGAGATGGGTTTGAGATGAAAAAGGTCGAGGATTAATATGCTATTATTCTATAAAGTTGGGGATGAATGCGCAATAAAATCTATACTAACAAAAGTAAGAGTTGACAACTGTAACGGATCTGTCACGGTTGCATTCCATGCCTGACAGGAGACAGCAAATTAAAAGATTCGGCTATTTACGGTCGGTGACTACATTTAAGAAAAAATAAAAAATTAGTTATAACTTATAAGTAGTAAATAAGTAAGTTTTAATAATTACTTTTGTTGATACAATATAAGCTTGGCCAAACATTTGCGAAACCCAACCTCTCTCACGGACTCGAGTCATTTTCCTCGGTGAAGAAACTGAGAGAATCTCACTGAAAATGCATGCAAAAACTGATTCTGAAGTCACCAGCTTGGCCCCTTCTTCCCCAGATCACAATCGTCGCCAAGTGTACTACGTGCAGAGCCCATCAAGGGACTCGCATGATGGAGAGAAGACAACGACGTCTTTCCATTCTACTCCAGTGTTGGGCAGCCCAATGGGGTCCCCTCCTCACTCCCACTCCTCCGTGGGCCGCCACTCGCGGGAATCCTCCACTAGCCGCTTCTCCGGCTCGCTGAAGCCCGGATCGAGGAAGATTTTACCTAACGAAGCCGGATCTGGGACCAGCGGAAGGGGGCAGAGGAAAGGGCAGAAGAATTGGAAAGAGATCGATGTGATTGAAGAAGAAGGGCTACTTGAAGATGAAGAATCGAGAAAGGGTTTGCCCAGGAGATGCTATGTTCTCGCATTTGTTGTCGGATTTTTTGTGCTGTTTTCGTTCTTTGCTTTGGTTTTGTGGGGTGCTAGTAAACCTCAAAAGCCTAAGATCACAATGAAGGTTCGTTTAATTTCTTCTAAATTCTCAAGGTTCTAGCTTATAATTCAATTCAATTGGCTGTTCTTCGAATTGTTGATTTTTTATATGATATTACCTATTCCTGAATTTTAATTGGTGTGTATTAAGCAGATCATAATTTCTGGAAATTTTAGCTCAAAGTTATTGGAGAGATCTATTATGTGATTTTTTTGTGTTGACCATGATATACACTTTGGATCATTCTCATTAGTACGTCGAGATTTTGTATACAAATATTCTTGACTCTGTATATATGCAAGACGCTATCACATTATTTCTACAATCTGTGCATTTTCCATCTGTTTTACTGGATTCTGGATAAGTTTTTGGGTATACCATATCGATTTGATTTTGCCATTTGTGTGAAATGCTTAGTCTGATCTGAGTTTATAATTGGGTTTTTAGAGCATTACATTCGAAAGATTCGGGGTTCAAGCTGGTTCGGATAATACTGGAGTTTCGACTGATATGATGTCCATGAATGCCACCGTGAAATTCGCTTTCCGAAACACTGCTACATTTTTTGGAGTCCATGTTACATCGACTCCTCTAGCTGTCTCCTACTCACAGCTTAACATTGGCGCTGGAGATGTAAGCCCCATAATTCTTTGTTAAAGTATCATAATTTGTGGAATGGGATTGCCTCCTTGTTCAATTGTGTTTGATCTTTAATTCAGTTGTTGATATGGGATTTTACAGATGAAGAAATTCTATCAATCGAGAAAGACTCAACGGAATGTAGTTGTCTCGGTGATTGGTGACAAGATTCCGATGTATGGAAGTGGAGCTAGTCTGAGTGCGCCAACTGGGACGACCACCCTCAAGGTGCCACTGAAACTGGATTTCACCGTCCGATCAAAAGCTCATGTACTGGGCAAATTAGTGAAACCAAAGTTCTACAAGAAGATCGAATGTTCAATTGTGACTGATCCCAAGAAACTTAATATTCCAATCTCCCTAAAGAATTCGTGTACGTATGACTGATGATGGAATGCCAACGTTGAGGATTTGTTTCTTTTTCTTTATTTTGTGGAAGATGATGAATGGATAGACAGCTAAGAGATGGCGGATTAAAAGTGCTGAATTATTTGGTTGGCCCGTTGGGGAAAAGAGCATGCAGACTGGATCATGGCTGAGTTGCATGAATTATTGATAATTATTTAGAACTATTATAAAGGGTGGAGTAAGAGGAGAATAGGAAAGTCATTTTTTGATGTATTTGTTTATGCATGATAGTAGTATATGTGTGAATTATGCGCATAATTTCTGAAAGGAAATTGTTGGCACAATGATGAAATGACCCAATGGGCTGAAATTGTTTGCCCAGCTGGAATTTAATTAA
>CAIGRT010111077.1:0-13756 GCA_903798405.1 Fraxinus platypoda | reverse complement strand
TCACCAAAAATTGACCAAACGTGAATAAATCTGGAATTAATTGAATTGCTAGTCTTTTCCCCGTTTCTGTATATAATTCCTTTCTCCTTTCCTGCCTCGGTATGCGTGAATATAAATTGATTTCCAAGCCACTTTTACTTTTCCTTTTCTCTTCCTTTCTTCCTCTTTTCTTTCTTCTTTCCTTTCTTTTTTTCCAGTTTCTGCCGTCTTTTGTCCTGGTTTCTGCCTTTGGGTTTGTATGTGTATATTAATTTAAGCCCCCAGCACACCTTTCTGCCGTGTCTGTCTGCATGTATATATACTTGTTTTCCTCTTNTTCTGCCGTGTCTGTCTGCATGTATATATACTTGTTTTCCTCTTCAGAAGCCAAATAATTGGAGTATAATTAGAATTCTTTAGCCATCAATCCATTTTAGTATAATTAGAACTCCAATTCCAAGTGATAATTGGCGTGATAGTCCAGTTGCAATTCCAACTCTTTAACTTTATTTTTTCTCCAATTCATCTCATCTTTAGAACTCATGCAATTTAGTCCTTCAATTTTTATAGTGTAGACTTTAATCCCAAAATTGCAGATTTCATTCAATTCATCATTCTTTTATTTCCAATTGCTTCGAACGAGTCCATAACTAAAAACAAAAGAAAAATAAACGAAGTTAAGTAAAAATAAATGATTTGACGACATAAAAGCTTAGTAATTTGGTCCAAATAAATGCACAAATTGCACTTATCAGTGACAACATTGACTTGAGTAAGGTGATAAGAGACGTGAAGTTGTACTCTCAGTCCTAATCGGCTGAGGGACTTTGAGACCACAGGTGGACTTATGGTTTGAAAATTTACGACCTTCTATTGGGTTTATTTGCTGGCTTCAAGTTATCAGTCTGGATAGCAGAATCTGTCTCACTTACAAAGGTTACCATCTTGTTCTTCTTGACTACACCATTTTCAACATAACATAGGATGTTTATTGTCTTTGTTCATTCCGTAACTGAGAATTTTGTGTAGTATAGTTGCTCCAATTGTAAGTTGCTTCCCTCTTGCTTTTGATTGGTTGACCTTCAATACAAAATTGTCAACTTGGCTATCTTGTTCTCCCAGCAATTTACATTATGGTGATTTTAGATTTAGTTAGACTTCTTTTGTTCTTCATCACCAACACTAAAGTCTGTAGAGCCGAAGTCATGTCTACCTCTTTAAATTTTGCACATAAATCAAATTATAGAGTGTGTAGATCATCTCTCTCGGTCTATTTATTAGTCCCTCTGTTCCTGGTTCATACCTACTCAAGGAGTTCTCAGCAAAGTTAGCACTAGTCTAAATGCAGGCGACAACTAACATCATTTGATTATCTAGAGCATCTCCGTTTTCAACTTGATACTTATCTTTTGTTGCTTCTGATGTCTTCTCCGAAGTTCTCTGCTGAGTCAAAACATTCTGTTCCGACCTTTTTCCATCTTCTAGATCTTTATCCATGTCATTTTCATCATCTCTCCTGAAGGACTCCAAAACTTTTTCCTTTCCTTTTATCTTTAAACCTTCAGGTTCCTTGGATATAATTTTGGATTTCATAGAAGTAAATTTCTTTGTTCGTTCATGGACATTTTGTAAGATATCTTACGCCTCTTTTGCAACTTCGCAATTACAAAAATTGTTACTAACAACAGCATCAAATAGAGCATTTAAATGTATGGAATTTCAATCACGATTTATTACATGTACAAAAAGCATTAATATTTAGACCATCCATATTCCAATGAATATCAAGAGAAGATTTATCACGTTTATTTTCACTGAGTGATATCCGACCAAGCTCAGTTGCAACCATACACTTGTATCAATTAATTTGAGAAAAAAACCGGATTAGAATTTTCTAATGTTCGTAGTTGGTACCAAAAAAAAAAAAAAAAAAGTTCTATAAAAAATTCTTATAAAATCCATTACCTAAATTTTCTGATTTCAATTGTAAGAAAGTGAAGTTTAAGATCTAGGTAATAATTGGTTAATAAATTAATATTCATAATTATTTATCATTGACCGTTCAGCAAAATTGATTCTAACCGTCTGACGGACTATCGTACTACTAATTAACCTACCTCAATTTAAAATTAATTAATTGTGCAATCTATTTATACTCTAATAATTCACTAGCATGTTCTAACTAGTTCACGACCTACAGAATTTCATATTTACTAATACAAAAGTAATAAATCACAATAAAAATATTAACTCGAGTACGAAATGCGTGACGTCATGTGATAAACCCCTAAGAGAACATCCAAGAACTTGAACCCCATGTCACGGGTAAAAAATATATTATACAGGAAAAAGGATACCATCATCTCAAGTAACTTTGATATTACAAACTAAAATTAAAAGAAAAGAAATCAAGAACTAATAAATTCCCTCATTTTTAGCTTTCTTAGCCCATGTTTGATGTAGGTAAAAATCATATTTTAGTAAATGTCTATAAAAGTTGATGAAATGTATGATTAAGATAAAAGTTGTAAATTTCATGAAATATATGGTTAAAATTAATTGTTGACTTTGATTTAAATTTAAATCAAAATTTTAAGTTATACCAAACAGAGGCTTAATTTGTCGAGGAGTGGAACCAAGCCAACGAATTTGTTCTACCGTTGCTCCTATTATTGAACCTGGAATTCACCATAAATCAGAATAAGAGCCTCATTTTTATTTTAACTCCGAAATGCTCTCTCTATAGATGAATTTTGCTTGCTCTTTAAGAATGATATGAAGGCATTCAATGAGTTAATTGTTTCAATAGTCATCGAACTTTACAAAATGTCACGTTTCACTAACTGAACTTTAAGTTGCACCCCATCACTAACTGAACTTATTTAAATTGCACTCCATCACTCACCATCTTAATTCCGTCTATACTGTTTGCCTACGTGGAGGACGGTTTTTACACTTGGCAGTTAAACCCCTTCTACATTGCAGGCAATTGCCATGTCATTAATCCCAAATGGCCAAACACAATTAACTTCCCTTGGTGTGCACTTGAATAGCGTGTGGAACCCTAGGCTGAGAAAAGTTTGAAGCTTGGACGGTGGATTTCAGTAGAGCGTGAACCCGGACTCGAAGCTAACCCTCCATCATCATCGAAGGACCCACTCCGACCACGAATATTGGTGTTTCCAACACTCGGACATGGAGGGTCCACAAGGAGGTAATTCCCATTCAATATTTTTGTTTGTTTCTTCTGTACGCCCAGCCAAAAGAAAGTTTCTGCTCTAATTAGATTCATTTTCTATAGGTCTTTACAGGTTCTTGGTCCTTGACATTGCGGATTGATAGTATTGGATCCATTTGTTTTCAATAATTAGTAAATAATTGATTATGATTAGCAGTAATTTTCAAAAGAATCTGACAGCCATACTATCTTAACATTTAATACATAGATTAGCATTAATTTTCAAAAGAATCTGACAGACATACTAGCTTAACATTTAATACATAGATTACTTCGATTAATTGCATTGCATACTCTCAAGCCATTGGAATCAGTGTGAAAGAGTTTTTATTTATTCTATCACAACGCAAATTAATTGATTTTTGTGCAAATTAATTAAAAAAACTCTACAGAAGGTCAAACAACATCAGAAAAATGACATATTTAATTAAATTCTGCTTCAAATAAATAAAATTTATTTCTTCCACAGCTTGTTTGTTTTGGTTGATCTCATTTCAATTTATTGTTTCTGTGATAGATACTGAGGATGACACTGACTTTGGAGATTCAGATAATGACTTCTCGACTGATGAAGATGATAAACTGTTCGACAGTAATGTGACGGAGGGAATTCAGGTAGGTAGTGATGGAGGGGCAATTGAACAAGAAGGAGAGCATGTAGTGGTTGAAGACGAAAATGACAACTCCGACGATTTGGAGTGTCCATCATCCGAAGAACTGTTGTCTGACATGTCATCTAACGATGAGGTTGGGTATCGCTTCACAGAGTTCATGGCTGAGATGGATATGCAGGATCCACAACTTCATATTGGTCAGTTGTTTAGTTCTATACAAGAATTTAGGAAGGCAATCCGAACTTATGGTGCAGTAAACGGATATAATGTGAAGTGTAAAGTGAATGACGAAGTAAGAGTTCAAGCAATCTGTAAATCAGACTGCCAATGGAGAATATGGGCGTCTAAGATGAATAATTCGGACACGGTTCAAGTGAAATCATATACGCCACAACACACATGTAGTAGGGATCAATACAATCGTCATTGTAACTATATTTTCATAGTTCATCGCTACATTGAGCAATTCAAGGTAGATCCAGAGTGGAAAACGAAGAGTATGCAGGCTACAGTAAAGGAGGATTTGAAGATAAATATTACTAGAAATGTAGCTTGGAAAGCGAGAAGATATGCGAAACAATTGATCAACGGGACTGTCGAAGAACAGTTTGGGTCACTAAGGTCGTATGCGGCAGAGGTTTTGAAGACCAATCAAGGGTCCACAGTGATGATAGCACTTAGTGGGCAGGTTTTTCAAGCTATATATATATGTTTCAATGCTTGCAAATTAGGATTTCAACATGGGTGTCGAAAATTCATTGGAGTAGACGGGTGCCATCTCCGTGGTGTTTGGGGTGGTATAATGCTCACTGCAGTCGACCTAGATGCCAATGACAGCATTTATCCAGTTGCTTATGTTGTTGTCCAGAAAGAGAACACAATTGCATGGAAATGGTTTTTGAAATACTTGGCGGAGGATATTCAGATGGAAAATGGCCGTGACTGGACTGTGATGACCGATAGGCAAAAGGGCTTGAGTAATGTGATTGACGAGTTATTTCCGGAGGCAGAACATAAGTTTTGTGTCAGACACATGTATACAAACTTTTTCGATAAAGGATTTAAGGGTAAGACTTTGAAGGACCTACTTTGGCGGGCCGCTAAGTCAACTATTGTGGCCGACTTCAAACGATGGATGGAACAAATTCGGCAGGTTAGTGAACCCGCTTATAAATGGTTGATGGAGAGGCATCCTTCCGAGTGGAGTAGATCTCATTTCAGGACACATTCGAAGAGCGATATGTTGTTGAACAACTTGTGTGAAGTTTTCAATAAGATGTTGATTGATGACAAGGAGAAGTTGATTGTAGCTATGCTGAAAGATATACAGTTGGGATTTATGACTAAAATTGAGAAGCGTCGAAGTAAGATGAGGGTGTGCGGAGGGCGATTGTGTCCAAGAATTAAAAAAAGGCTTGCCAAGATAGCTGAGATGTCAAATGAATGCACATTGCATTTTTTCAAGAGGGCCTAGATGGCAAGTTGATTGTAGGTCAGATTCATATGTCGTTGACTTGGAAGAACGGAGTTGTGCATGTAGGAGGTGGAACTTGACAGGAATACCTTGTACCCATACATTGGCCGTTATACGGGAATGTAGAAATGATCCTGAGGAGTACGTTGACAACTGCTATACAGTAAATACATATTTGCAATGTTCCGATAACATTTTGAATCCAATCAATGGAATACGATTGTGGCCCCAGTTGGACACTCTTCCAATTATGCCACCATCATGGATGACTCCGCAAAGGGGAAGAAAGCAAAAGAAAAGGAGAAGGTAAGCAGAGGAAGATGTTATAGCAACCTCCCAGGGGAAATCGCATGTCAATAGAAAATGAAGAGTATCGATAACATGTTCAATATGTAGCTTAAAGGGCCACAACAAAAGATATCATTCTAGACTTGACGCACCTGATGACGTAAGTAGTTAAATGGATTTTTATTATAAATTTTACGTCAAATAGCAACTTAACTTTCCTTTCCCATCTCTAGAATTGGTACGAGGGACATTTGGAGCCAATCGATACGGGCAAGCACGCTTCGGATGACGTAAGAAGAAATGTAAGTACTTATAATGGCTAATGTTTATGATTTCATGTTGCAGAAAGTGTTGATTTAATGATGTTTGGTTATTTTCATTGATAGGTAAAACTGGTTCCCGAACGAGAGAATGGATCTAGTTCAAGCCAAGCACGTGACGAAATTCGCAAATTTCACTTCATGCCAACTCCTGGGGTTACGCAACGACCTGTTGTTCTCAAGGATGGGCCAGCTCCTTCTGTCCCTGATGGTGGAGCATCCTTGATAGAGCAAGTAGAACTTCAAGAAACAGATGGCAATGGTCATGCGGGGACACCAGATTTTTGATGGATTCAAATACCTGTCCTGCCTACTTCCAGCCGATACTTTTGATGGATTCAAATACCTGTACATAGGAATCTAGTTTTTTGGAATTTTTTTGATGGTGTTGGTTGGTTTTGCGCCAATGTTTGCTGGTTTAATGCTGGTTTTGTGCTAGTGTGGGATGGTTTTGTGCCAATGTTTGCTGGTTTAATGCTGGTTTTGTGCCATTGTGGGCTGGTTTTGTGCCAATGTTGGCTGCTTTAATGCACAGATTGTAATGTCACATAGCCAACTCGTGTAGGTATAGTGGAAGGTGTTCAAATCATTGTGATCAAATGTTTTTTTGTGGTAGAGCTGATTATAAATGCTAGTTTGCTCAAATGTTGTGTTGTTGTGAAACCTCACCATGCTGGTTTGCTCAAATCATTGTGATCAAATGCTAGTTTTTTATGTGTACAGTTAGAAATATTAGGAGAAAGAAATGGTCACAGAAAGAGGTGCTTGGAAAAAATCAAGTTAAGAGCAAGAAAAACTTCATTTTATTCATCAACTTCAACAAAAACTTCAGAGATTCAGCATCTATTTTAAAAAATTGAACTCCATGAAATTTCATCACTGATATTGACAAAAAAACTGCATAAAAACAAAGAAGAAAATGGAGAAAACACACCATGATAACAAAATGGAAGAATAGGAATCATGATAACAACCAGGAAAAGCAACCAAGAGTTTAGGAAATTTTCCAGATTTCATTACTAACATATTGATAATCACCAAGATTATAGTACATCACTGCATATCAATAATTTATCCAGTACATTCCTTACTAATTCGGCTAACTTAAATAACCTACATAGGATAACATTAATTTTCGAAACCATCTTCTCATCAACTACATAGTTGGATTGTCTTCGCTAATCTCTTCCCTTTTGTTTGTTGTCTTTTCTACTTCCATCCATTTCATAAAACCATCGGTACAATCTGGACATCTTTGCTTTGTTGGGCATGTCCACAATTGGTGCTCTGGTTGTCTGCAACTGTGGCAAATGCCCTTATTCTTTCCTAACACACAAAAAAGATTGGTCAGAAGCAAACATAAAAAAAGAAACGGTGGCAAATACTCTTCAAATGCTTCCTGGTCATAACAAATAAAAATAAACTAGGAAAGAGACAATTTGAACAAATAAATATAAACTGGTCAAATTCATCCTTGAGAATCTGAAGAAATGTTTATTTTCAGAAATGCAGATTAACTCAATAATATTTTCTGCCGTTCTTTCTTCATGTAGTATGAACTTTTTAAATAGAGGTAGAAATTGCCTATCAGTGTAATCTTACCATTTATGGCATTTTAATATAGCAGCACAAATAATGGCCATTGGGTTGTCAATATTCTTGAACATGTCACTGTTATTCAAACAACAAATCCAGCAGAAGAAGATTAATTAATGTTTCACGGAGATGGGAAAATTTCTGAAATTACCTCCATTTGTTCTCTCCATGTCAACGGTTTCGAGAATCACCCTTACTGGGCCTTCAAATTTTGATTCAATTTTGTTTTTGGGCTAGGGTTCATACAATTTGGGAGTTTCTTCGAGGAGAGATTTGGGGATAGGGTTTGTTCATATTCTGCATCATCTCACGTTTTCTCTCATTATAAAAGATGTGTAGTAGGATTAATGACATGGCAGCAATGTAGAAGGGGTTTAACGGCAAGTTTGAAAACCGTCCTCCACGTAGGCAAACGGTAAAGACAGAATTAAGATGGTGAGTGATGGAGTGCAATTTAAATAAGTTCAGTTAGTGATGGGGTGCAACTTAAATTTCAGTTAGTGAAACGTGACGTTTTGTAAAGTTCGATGACTGTTGAAACAATTAACTCGGCATTCAATCCCATTTGAAGTAACAAAAATTGCCATTCCCTCTTTTTTCTTTTTTCTTTTCTGGAAAATGTTTTACCCTTTTGTGGTTCAAGGCGTTCAATTATTTTCTTGGAGTCCTCTCTTAATTAAAGGAGATGACCCCTAAGAAAATAAGAGTCCTACCTAATTTTATCCTGTTGAAAAAGAAGTTTTGATCACACTAAATTTATAATTATAGACAATTTTTTAAATTGATAAGGAAATTATAAATAAAGTCCAATAAATCTTGGATTCCTTAATGTTTTCCTTCCCTAATAAAAATATACAGATGATAAGGAATCAATCATAATCTCCAAGTGTGATAATCTAGAAATTTTGGAATCTTCGTCTAGTTCACAATGCATGTGAACTCATTGAGCCTTATAGTTACCTTATACGTGAACTTATTGAGCCACGAGTTCATTGATGAGTCTCAACATATGAATTTATAGAGTCATGAATTCACTTGTGTGTCTGAACAGGCTTATTGAATCACGAGTTCACTAGTGAGAAAATTGTCCAATCCCTATTTCATATAAATCAGTGTTTGTCATGAAATAGAGAAAAAAAATAGAGAAGAATGAATAAGTTAATAGACTTGTATGTATTTTACTAAAAACCAGAGTCTCATATTTATAGGGAAGAATTAAGGATACAATGGTAACTATAACTAGGGCTACAATGATATAATTGTCATTCACTAATAAACATATTATTTACAACACTCGCTCTTAAATGACGCATTACAAAATGATTGCATCATTAAAATATTATCAAGAAAACTCAATGGAACAAAACTTTAGTTAATGAAAAAGAGTAAAAATGCTCCTCAAATTTCAATAAATGAAAATTCTTGTATCAAATCATCCATGTCTTGTACGTCAATATCTTCAATATTGAAATTCTGGTGAAGCATGTTTGTGTTATCTTGTATAACCTTCAAGCAATATTGTCATCATAGATAATATTTATCAAATTTTATTTGTCTTTAGTCATATGATGATTTGTTGAAAAATAAATTTGTTGTTGCTCTCTTCAGAAGCTGTACAGAATTTGTAACATATAAGAGTATTATTTGAGAGTAAATGTCTTGTAATTATGGACATCATAGGAGTCAACTATAACCATATTTGAAATTTCATCCATTATCATGACTGTAGGTCTAGAAACTACATGTTTCTCAAGTGAATTAAAATTTACTAGGGTTGTGTCCTTTTAATGGCCAATTATTACTTCGCTTCAACGAATTTATTTCGATTCCTCGCTATTCATAATATAAAGCGATATATCACGTGTAAAAGTGGTGTCAACAATTTTTGCTTTTTCGATTTCATTTCTTTTTTAATAATGGCATAACTTAATGATTTATCTTAATTTTCAACATTTCAAGTAGTGAACCTCTTCTGGAATTTTATATTTTGTTATGTTTATATACTCTTCAAAAGTATATGCCTTCTAATTTTGATCATCTTCTTATTTTCTCCATTTTCTTTTGGAGATTTTTGCCTTAGAATTGAATATATTCACGCTTCGAGATAGATATAT
The DNA here is from genome assembly GCA_903798405.1 of Fraxinus platypoda. Taxonomy (NCBI): domain Eukaryota; kingdom Viridiplantae; phylum Streptophyta; class Magnoliopsida; order Lamiales; family Oleaceae; genus Fraxinus; species Fraxinus platypoda. The sequence goes on along the minus strand of CAIGRT010111077.1, from coordinate 4,133 downwards.
CAATTATAACGTTCACAAATTGTCCTCCTTGGACATCAATTCAAGTTGGAGAATTTTAAAATTAGAGTGTAAGATACTGTTAATCTCTTTGATCAGTAAATACATCTAAATAAATTATCTTTTGAACTTCTGATTCAAATTATTTTTGCGAGGATCTACATAACAGAAGGGTGTATTTCTATATTATTTTCAACTTCTCAATTGCTCCACCTAATACTGAGAGAAATGTCGAATCAAATTGATAATTAGCAAACTGCGTTATAAAATATCATTTTTCAACTTCTTAATTTCTTCACCTAATACCAAGAGAATTGTCCAATTAAAATGACAATCATTTTTCCAGCGTTTATTCTCAACATTCTTTAGTTTCCATCTCACTGCATTGTGGTGGATCAATTTTACATATATTGCACTATAAAAATAATTAGATGAAAAATTAGGCGTTGATCATAAGCCAAAATAGGGCAAAACTTTGATGTTGGCACAATGCTAATAATATTCCGTAGCACTTTGTTCTCAATAGTATTGGGTTAGATATTAATTGGATGCATTTAAGAAATAATAATGTTAAACCAATTATCTTCATCCCATGTAATACTTATAAAAAGGCTGAGATGTAGGCCCTCTAACATTATCAATGCACACCATCTTGATCGTATAATCTGAAAATTATACTCATTATTAAAATTTGAACAATAATTTCGTAAACTTCATGTTGCGTATACCATGCAATCATCTAGCAGATGTATCATGAGGGTGACTGGGCACCATATGTCCCAATTAATTTTTAGAAATATAGGAATTTAGTCTCAACTTTAGCTAGTGATGGTTGATAATCAACTCAATAGAGAGAACAAGATTCAAACAGGAAATTATTGGATTGAAGTTAATATTTATTCCAATCTTCATTTCGCATCATTGTTGATTTAGTGATGGTCTAACTGATCATACCAAAGTATAAGACTTTTTGGGTTAATGAACTTTGGGTTCGTGATAATATTTGATTCTATCATTTTTATGGATGTATAATACATGCCAAAAAGGAGTGTCGGGAATTTCTTTTATCTGCTTCTAACCAAATACAAAAGAAGTTATGCAAATATATTTTTATAATATTTTCTTACGTCGTCTCAATATGATATCCAAAATATCGGATATCTTTAAAACTAAGCAAATTTCTTCTGAAATTGCTAGAATAAAATACGTCATCAATATATAATTTGGTATTATTTAATAAAATAATACAACTCTTCTGGGGCTTTCAACGATCTTCGATGTACCTATTATCGTGTTAATATTATTTTTAGCAAATGTTTAGTCAAACAAATATTTTTTTTAAGAATAGTATGCATAGTTGCACTATCAACTAAACATGTATCTTAACAATTCATTCTGAATTTATGATAAAATAAATATTTTGAAAACTAGTTTTATAATAAAAAGCAGTCGAGCAATACATTAATCAACTAGAAATAGTTTAAGAATGTAATGTCTCAAATTTAAAAATAAATAAATAAATAAAACACACTTCAAACTAACTTCTAAATCAAAACAAACTACTAAAATACTAAAAAAATAAATCAATATTATCGAGCACACCACCTTCGATCAAATGATCAATATTGTCATTTGGGTCAGTAAAAAAATCAGAGATATTGAAGCGAGCCATATCAATTGGACCATCATAATTAACATAATTTTTTTTCCCACTTTTTTCTATTTCCTTGATTGGTTTTTTATAAAGATCCACGAGATATTTTGTCATACAACAGGTACGTGACCAATGCTCTTTCATTCCACATCTAAAGCAACTTTTTTCGTGCTCTTTTTTTGTATATACTATTTTCGTTTACTTTGTGCCTTTTGAATTGTTGCTTTGTTGCTGATAGTTTTGTTGATTATTTCGTATATGGTCTCTTCTACGTTTACGTCCACATCATTTTCTTGATATTGCATTTGCTTCAGAAAATGCAATAGTACCATTTGCTTCAGGCAATGGTATGAACCAGTTGGACGTAACTCATCATTTGTCATCAACGTTTCATTATTTTGTTCAACTACAAATAGGCAAGATATTAGCTTCGACTACATTTTGAAACCACGTTCACGATATTATTACTGCAGGATAACATTCAAGGCATGAAAGGTGAAAAACATTTCTTCAACAAATCTTCATCAACGACTTCTTCTCCACACAAAGTCAATTTTTAACATATTTTGAACAGTTAAAAATTGTAGTCACTAATAGTTTTAAAGTCTTGCAAGCGAAGATACATCCATTCATAACAGGCTTTGAGGAGAACTACAATCTTTTGATGGTCAAATCTTACAGTTAATTTTTTCCAAAGAAATCGTGGATCCTTCACAGTGAGATGTTCGATTCTCAATCAATTATGAAGATGACGAAGGAAAATAAGTGATTTTACACGATCCTTAGGGATTCTTGGCTTTGATTTTTTATTGTCTCTTTTAGACCATTTGAGACAAAGTGAACCTCAGATCAAGGACCCATGGAAGATAATTTTTGCCAAATATGTCGAATGTAACAAATTCAAGTTTTGTGATGTTTGTTACTTGAGTAATTGCACAATAAAATAAAAGATAATACAATTAATTTCGAATAATATGATAAAACATTGTATAATCACATAATAACTAATCAAGTAGTTAATATCATTATGACATGAATTACATATTTTTTTCTTATGGGATAAAGACTAATTCAAAATGATACATTCTTTGAAATATGTGTTACTTCAAAATCATGTTATATTTTACTATTACTTCTTCAAAAATAATATGTCAATATAATTCTGTAATATTGAAAATTATAGTTCACACTCTTCAGGAGTTATAATAATGTGCTACTTCAAGAACAACAACTAACTATTTGTAATAAATAGATCTACGAGTAATATTTTTCTAGAATATTAATTATAATATTCTACTACTTTAAGAGCAACAACATGATAGATTATCAATTTAAAGCTTATAAAATAATATATAAAAATATTTAATTAGGTTAAAAATATTAATTGTTATACGAAAAGTATATGAATTTATATAGAAAAAATAATTATCAAACAGACAAGATATGCATTTATGTGTAAAAATTAATCACCAAACAAATAGGATATAAATTTATACATAAAAATGAATTATCAAACAGGCATTAGTAAAAAAAATCTTCATATACAGAAGTTAACGAAATTGATTAAATCTTTTATCGACACGCATTAGTAAAAAAAAGATCCCAAACATGCACGTGAATTTCACAAAGATATTTTTAGCATTCGTACGTGGATTGACTAATGTTAACTGAACATGAAATAATTGCCAGCCCTGCTATGTGTACAGAAGAATTTTGTCCGAATACACTTAGTAGTTTTTGATTCAATAAAAAAAAGGACCAACCAGATGCTACCACATCAACATCTAGTGAAATTCTAGAAGATCTGCTTCTGTACAAGTAGAGAAATCCAATAATTGCAGTCTCGTTAGTGCATTAGTACGTGAATTCGATGCAAACGGGAACATGAAATAATTGTTGCAAATTCATTAGTTTATTTGTGCCGTGCATAAAAAAAAAATGAATTGCAGTAATTGGTAGGGAATAATAATAATAATAATAATAATAATAATAATAATAATAATAATAATAATTCACGCATATGTATATATGAAAAAAATTCACATGTCACCAAATTAATTTCAGCATATGTGACAGATGATTATACTTTTAAAAAGTACTACTTTCTAACTAATTCACTTTGATTCGGAGATAATCGTGCTAATAATGTGTTATGAAATAAAAAATAAAAGAGAGAGAGAGAGAGAGAGAGAGAGAGATATGTGTATTTTATTAAAAATCAGAGCTCCATATTTATAGAGAATAATTATGAATACAACGATAATAATAATTAGGGATGTATGGATATAATTGTCATTCACTAATATTATTTACAACAATTTTCTTCTGTTTGCACAAGAAATTTTATTCAATTTGTTATCTAATTGATACACGGGAATCTTTGGGAAAGATATTAGAGTGCGTTTGATTGCAAGGGTGGAAAATTGGTGGAAAGAAAATGTTTTATATGGAAAATATTTGCCTAGAAAATATTTTGCAGGGA
>CAIGRT010111075.1:0-14796 GCA_903798405.1 Fraxinus platypoda | reverse complement strand
ATATTTTCCATCTCATCAATAACTTTTCCTTCTTTTTCAACCACACATTCACCATCAATCTACTATTTCAGAATACATTCTTCCAAAATAATGTGGCTCAAACACACTCAGAACGCTTATTCCTTTTTCGCTCAAGTTTTGTAATGTGTACTTAATAGAAGCAACTATCTAAATCTATGATGATTCTTTCCAGATTTGAGTGTCACAATGTTAGAACGCTTCCACCTGAATAAAAGACAACAATAGCTGATTTCCACTAGTTGGTACATTTCCTGATTTTCAGGAATGGAATGCAGAATTAGTTAGCCACCTGGAAATTCAATTATAGAATGTTCATTTCATGCATAGCTGATTGTATCCTACCTTTGTATTGGTACTGTTCATAAGCCATTTCAGCCGTGTAGCCCAGTCGAGTTGAGTGAGCCGGGTTAGCCGAGCCATTTGAGAGTGTGCTTCTAACCCTTTCTTTTTCCTCTCAGTTTTTCTCCATTTCTTCACGCAATGGCCATACCTCTTATCTCCATTTCAAAACCATGCCTCTTTACTCCATCAATCATGGCTTTATGGCTTCCATTTTGAAGATCTCATCTTCAAGATATAGAGAGAGAGAGAGAGAGAGAGAGAGAGAGAGAGAGAGAGAGATCTGAACATCAAATGGGGTTAGTAGAGAGAGAGAGAAGTGGAAAGCAAAGCAACCGAGTTGTCCTTTTTTAGCTATGGCAAATGATTCGAAATTGCTATCTAAATTTTCTGAGAAGATTCAGATTTCCTACATTTTTGCTTCTTTTGTGGATTTGTTTGGTAGTTTCTTCAGTTTTATTTAAGGCCTTTTATCTTCTTTCTGTTTGATATGTTAAAATTTTATTGGGTTATTCTCCATTCACCATGATTTATTTTGAGAAGCTTTTATTTTTGCTCAATGTGTGTTTTTCTGCTCGATGTCTACTTCTAATGTTTTCACGAGGAGTATAACAGGTTCTTGTCAGTATTTTTGGAGTTTTTTTTTTGCTCTGCTGGGATGTCTTATACTCCTGTTGGTGTTTGTACTTTTAGCTTTCAACTTTTTATCTTCATCCAGTTAAGAAGCTTCATTTTTTCTTCAATCTTTGCTCTGCTGTGCATCTTTTTTTTTTTCCCCTGCAGTGATGTAGAAAGCCTGATATGGTTTGTTTTTTTCTTATTGAACGCTTTTTTCATATGTTTTCTATAATTTTAACTCTTTCCTGATTATATTATTCCAAAAATGCAAATCGAGGTCATATTCGGAAAGGAAGTGCAGAGATATTCTTCCATAAACTGAAGTTTTGGAAAGAAGATGGCAAAGAGGAAGCACCACCTGTCTTTGTATGATAGATTAGAGTTTTTTTTTTTTTTTTTGCTATGCTGGCAACCTGCTTCGAAGTTCCATCATTTACCTTCCGAGAAGGTTTTCACCACTGCGACTACGAAAAGAAAATCGAGAATGGCAGGAAGGCTGAACCATGTGGTATCACGAATCATGGGCGGAAATGGTGTAGCCGCCAGCTCTGTTGCCACCTCTCTCCGCCAATGCTCCGGCATGGGACTACCCGTCGGCAAACACATCGTTCCCGACAAGCCCGTATCACTCTCTCCCTAAAACCTCCACGCACACAATTATTTATTATTTATATATATCATGTGTGAATCGAACTTTAATTTTATTTAGGAAGATGAAAACTCAAATGGGAAGAACCCTATTTTTTATTCATAAATTTTTAACATTACAGCTTCCTGTGAACGATGAGCTTGTTTGGGATAATGGCACTGCATTTCCAGAGCCTTGTATAGATCGCATTGCTGATACTGTTGGGAAGGTCAGATTTAACGTGGATACAATTTCAGCTTTTTTATACTTGGGTTTTGTAAATAGATTGAGGGTATTTGTTGGATTATTAGTAACTGAAACGTATTTGTTTTGATAGTATGAAGCACTGGCTTGGTTGTGTGGAGGGTTGGGATTTTTTGTGTCACTTGGGCTCTTAGCTGTGTTGAATGACAAGGCTTCCAAAATCCCATTTGTAAGTCTCAAATGTTGATCCATATTTCTATTTGATTTGATTTTTATGACCTTACATTGAATGTTTATATTAACACCTTGGCTTAACTAGAGCAAGTTGAGATCTTTTGTTGAAAATGGGTTTTTTTTAGAAAAAGAAAATGCGTGTTACTATAAGTGAATTGGATATTAGTATGAAAGAAATTGGACTATATTTTTTAAGTATAGAACTATATGTATATTTCCCTCGTGTCAACGAACTACATATTATTTTGCGACACTCAGTATCAAAGTTGTTTTAAGGACAAACTTGTTAAAAGAAAGAGTGTTTTTATGGGTTTATATACGCTTTTCCATTTTCGCTACACATAGTAGTGATTTAGCACTTTATGAAGTTGATGTAGATCTCATTGAATATTGATTACCAGAGATTATTGTGAACTTGAAATCAGCATGGTTTGAATTTTTTGTGGTCGTTTAATTTCTGGAATTTAAAGTAGGAATTGCTGTGCCGATCAGAATACAAGATATGTAACACGAGATAAATGAATGAAATTTTCTCAAACAACAATTTTGATCCCCTTACTCTATTGTGGCTTTTACATATTCTTTATATATGATCACATTTAGTGGGAACATGGTTAGCTGCGGATATTCTGTTATGAAAAACCGATCATTAATTTACCAATTTTGGGGTTGCTCATAGTGAGATACAGACTGAATGAATAACACTGGAAACAAGGACTATCGCTGGATGGCCCTGTGAGTTTCTTCGTCTTTTTTCTTCCTTCTGCTATGATTATTTGTGACTTATATAATAGCCTTACCGTTGATTACTTTCAAGTTGTTTCTTTTTCAATTGGGAGTTCTGGAGTTTTTTTGGTTGAAGACTTTCAAGTATGTTAAATATTCAGTATTATCTTTAGTACTAATGTTCCAATTGCCAGAATTTAGGTGGTGTTTCCTACTGAAGAATGTGAATCTTCTTTATTTTGTGTGATTAAGTAGTTAGATTTATTTTTATTTTGATTTTTCTATTTTTTTTTTTGTGAATATGAAGAGTTTCCATTTAAAACAGATGTATTAAGGCAAAAATTGAAGATTAAGCAATTCTCATTGGGAAATCTTAAAGAATAGTCAACAAAATAGGTTTAATTTTATTGTTGATTATTGTGTTGGAAGTTTCTGTTGATGATGCGAATATTTTTGTCATTACATTCTTGGTTGTTTTGGATGGATAAGTGTTATTAAATCTTGTGTCAATGTATCAATGTTGGGTGGAAATAAGAAAGAACGATACTGCCTTCGACTTATGCTCTGTTAATATTATATGTGTCTTTGTAGATAGCCATTATTTTTGCAAATGGTGAACAATAAATTTGGTAACTGATAGCACGTGCAATGGCGAAAGCCAGTAAGGAAGGAATCATCACTATTGCTGTAAGTATGCTTCATTTTGGAACTCTTCATTTGTAATTTTCTATGCATGATGGAGTGTAAGTGATCTGCAATTATGCAGGATGGAAATACTGTGGGTGATGAGTTGGAAGTGGTGGAAAGGATGAAGCTAGCCCGTCGTTATATATGTCCTTATTTTGTTATAGGAGAGGAGACAAAAAAATGTGTATGCATAAACAGTGGCCATTAATGATATACATGTACTCCTGTAATTGGTTACTTGAAGTAGCTGTGAAATTTAAGAATCCGAATACACAATATAAATCTATTTCAAAAAAAATGAATCTCATTCCCTAACTAATTAACTGCTAGGTTATCACCAAAAAGAGTGAATGAATGGATGTAATAAATAATTAGATAATTATAAGATTGAATTATAAGTTTTCTGCATTTGCATCTGGACATCGCGTTTTTCTCTCAAGCGATCATGTAAATCATAATGTTCATCTTGATATAAAGCTTCTCTTAATTGTATGATGAGTTATATCAGGAGCCTTTCTTTATATTCGTGATGAATTTCAAGGAGTCAATCAAAGTAGCTTTCAATAGGTATGTAAGGCTAACTGTTATCGTTATAACATGATTTGCGAAAATTTGGCATCTTGTTTTACTCATGGAGGGTGCCTTAAAAAATATTGTGGAAAAATGAAATATAATTACTTTGCGGTTGTAATTAAGCATGAGAAGAAACGGAAAAGGTGCCATGCAAAATATTAAATTCGCGGAAGCCAGTAGTGATGATTTTGTGCTTTCTGTTGTTTATTTGATAGTGAATACATTGTGTATTGGTAGCTTTTGTTGTTTAAAGAGAGAAATTTTTTCGAGAAGGTAATTGATTTGAAATACAGCATAAGGATATACATAATTGATATTTTTTTTTTCAGTGCTAATCTTAAGAATGAAAAATTTTATTCTCGGAGATGGTGTAATTGAACAATGAAAATTGTTCTTACTGTTCTTTCTATGTATGCGCGCATGTGTCTGTCTCTCTTCATCCCCGTCTCGAATTGACATGAATTTTTACTCCCTACTATCCCAAGCTTTAGTGTTCTTTATCTATTAAACTTTATGTTTCAACGATTTCATAGAAAACAATTGTCATTATGGTTTTGGTTGATGCAGTGATTGGAACTGCCATAGGAGTCTCGGTAAATGATTCTTATGGACGTAGGAGGGCTACTCAGTTTGCTGACATTATTTTCACTCTTGGATCTGTAATCATGGCTGAAGCTCCGAATCCTTACGTCCTTCTTTTTGGACGTTTCTTCGTTGTCTTGAGGTGAGGGTTGCATCTGTTACTGCTCTTATGCATATTGTTTAGGCTTCCCCATCAGAAATTAGGAGAGGCCTTATGAGCACAAATGTACTAATGATCCCTAATGGATAATTTATTTCATACCTTGTGAATCTTGTATTTACAGAGGTCGGATTTTTCTGACTCTTTATCTTCCTTTCATATGATCTAGGTTTTACTCCAATTCTTCATTTTATTGGTTTGTCATTGATTCATATTTTCTATTCATACGAGTTTTGCTATTTATATGCTTTTGAGTTGAAATGACTTATTTGAGAAAACGAACATTCATTATTTTTTCGTTTACCTATTAATTTACATGTTTGAATGTCTAGTTGTTATACTGCATAATAAACATTCATGTCATATGCCACGAACTTGATTTCATGAAGCAATGTCTTTCGAAAGTATTCCATGGTTTTCTCTGTTTGCACGCAATGTTCGCATCATAAACATGATACCTTTTGATGAAGAAAATAAGGTTTTAAGTACAATATTGTTTCACTTGTACATTGATGATAAAATCTATCTTCCGGTGCTTCATTGATAATTATTTCATTAAGCTTTTACAACAACGCTATTAAGTAGCCAACTACGCCGGTAGCACGTGCATTGCACGTGCGTCTCACTAGTATATATATAAACCGTGTGATATGAATGAAATTGTGAAGTTGTTTTATTTTTATCTCCGGATTTTAACTTGGCATCAGAGCAAATATGGCTAACACTAGATTCGGCAATCGCTCAAATCCAGCTGAGTTCAACACAGCACCAGTCATTCAGATTGCTGCTAATCAAAGCTCACCATTGTAATGAATCTCACCCAAACGCAATCAGTTCGAGCAAACTATAGACTACAGTGGAAGAGAGTTTTGGAATATTGAACAAGTCAAGAGTTATGTTGCTCACTGGAGAATTGCAAAGAACCTGGAAAGGGCCTATGTCAATAGATCAGTACCTCTCTACTATTAAACAGTTGGCTGATAACCTGGAAATAGCTGGAAAAACTATTGATCACAGTAATCTCATAACACAAGTTCTATCAAGTTTGGATGAAGAATACATACCCATAGTGGTACAAATCAATAGTAGGGATAATATATCCCGATATGAGTTGTCGTCTGTGCTCATGACATTTAAAAGTCGACTTGAACATCTAAATCAAGTCAAGAACAATTTTACATCACTGAGTGTTAATCAGTCAAGTAGTCAATTGGCACATAGAACTAGTTCAGTGGATGATAGAGGTTTTAGAGGAGTTAATAATGGCAAATCACTGAACCTCAGAGGTAGAGCAAGAGGCAGAGGTAGATGTAGAGTTGCAGCTGGCAGACAAAACGAAAATAGAGAACCATGTCAAATCTGTGGACTTAACAACCATTCTGCAAGCTGGTGTTTCAATAGATATGATGAAAGTTACATGGGGAGCAGACCAAGCAATTCAGGGCAAGAGAATGTTAGCTCAATACCTTCAGCGTTTGTAGCTTCACCCAGAATTCTTGAAGATCTAGCCCGGTTCATAGACTTTGGCGCGAGTAATCAACAGCTGACAAAAGGAACTTGCATACTGTGAAAAAATATAAAGGTAAGGAAAAATTGTTGGTTGGTGATGGAAATTTGTTACATATTGTACATGTTGGGAATGGAAAGGCTCCTACAATGAATAATAGGCCACTTGCATTTAATAAATTGTTGCACGTCCCTTCAATTAAAAACAATTTAGTTAGTGTCTCTCAGCTCACAAATGATAACAGTGTATTTATGGAATTTTTCTCTGATTGTTGTGTTGTCAAGGATCTCCAAATGAAGAGGACTCTGCTGCAAGGAGTGCTTAAGGATGGGTTGTATCGGTTGAAGCTGCCAAATCACAAACAAGAAAATACTGCTATAGAGTCACACCACCAAAATAATTCCTACTGTCTTATAGTTAGTCCTAGTAACGATCAGTCATCCCAAGTTGCTAAAGTGTTAGAGTCTGAACTTGATCTTTGGCATAGAAGGCTAGGTCATCCTTCAAACCATGTGATGAGTCAAGTTCTTAAGTCATGTAATAAAGTCATCAAATCTAATGAAATTTCTACTTTCTGTGAATCATGTGAATTTGGCAAGTCTCATGCTCTACCATTTAATGCATCCTTATCACATGCATCAAAACCCTTATATCTTGTTCACACAGATGTCTGGGTATCAGCTCCATTAAATTCTACTATGGGGTTTAGGTATTATATAATCTTTGTTGATGATCATAGCAGATTCACCTGGATATACCCAATGAAACACAAGACAAAAGCTCTAAATATTTTTATTCAGTTCAAAAAGTTAGTGGAAAACAAGCTGGATAGGAGGATCAAATCATCACAGTTTGACTGGGGTGGTGAGTTTAAAAACTTTAATAAAATAACCTTGAAGTCTGGTATTGAACTAAGACATTCATGTCCCTACACCTCAGTACAGAATTGAAGAGCTGAACGAAAACACAAGCATATCACTGAAATTGGGCTGACTTTTTTAGATCAAGTCAAGCTCAAATGCCTTTATACTACTGGTGGGAATATTTCAAAACAGTAACCTACCTGATTAACAGATTACCTAACCCTGTTCTCCAACATAGTTCACCTTATCAAATATTGTTTCGGAAAGACTTTAACTATATGAGTCTCCTTCCCTTTGTTGAGTTCAATCATAAAACTATCTCTCAAAATGCAATTGATACAACTCAGCCTAATACTCCACCTGCAACAGACCTTTTTGATAGAGAAGTGGGAACTGATATTAAAGGAGAAGTGGAAATAGAACACCATGATGATGAGATAAGTCAGGAAGCATTAGTTGGTCATGAGAAACTTGAAATCCAACAAAGCAGACCTGACTTTCAGAATGCAGTAGATGAAGTAAATTTGCAAGGTGAAAATGTGACTCAGAAGACTGGACATCAGATGATCACTAGAAGCAAGGCTGAAATCTTCAAACTAAAAATCTATGCAAGCCTAGCAATAGATAAATTAGCAGAATTTGAACCAATCACTGCTGATGAAGCACTGTTACGTAGCAGTTGGAAGAAGGCAATGCAAGAAGAATATAATGCCTTAATGAAAAATGAAACATGGACATTGGTACCACCCAAGGCTGGAATGAAGGTTATTGGCAAGAATTGGGTATTTAGGTTGAATTATGATTTAGAAAGAGAGTAAACAGGCACAAAGCCAGGTTGTGGTAGAATTTATATTTCTGGGCATGTTGTGTTTAATGAACAAGATTTTCCATTCAAAACAGGCTTCATAAACGAGACAGTTGGTCATGAGACACTTGAAATCCAACAAAGCAGACCGACATTTAGAATGTAGCAGATGAAGTAAATTTGCAAGGTGAAAATGTGACTCAGAATACTGGACATCAGATGATTACTAGAAGCAAGGCTAGAATCTTCAAACTAAAAATCTATGCAAGCCTAGCAGTAGATGAATTAGCAGAATTTGAACCAGTCACTGCTGATGAAGCACTGTTAAGTAGCAATTGGAAGAAGGCAATACAAGAAGAATATAATGCCTTAATGAGAAATGAAACATGGACATTGGTACCACCCAAGGCTGGAATGAAGGTTATTGGCAACAAGTGTGTATTTAGGTTGAAGTACGATCGAGAAGGAAGAGTAAATAGAATATAATGCCTTAATGAAAAATAGAACATGGACATTGGTACCACCCAAGGCTGGAATGAAGGTTATTAGCAACAAGTGGGTATTTAGGTTGAAGTATGATTCAGAAGGGAGAGTAAACAGGCATAAAGCCAGGTTGTGGTAGAATCTATATTTCTAGGCATGTTGTGTTTAATGAACAAGATTTTCCACTCAAAACAGGCTTCATAAACAAGTCAGCCCAGCCACAAACGTGTGAAACTGTGATGAGTCTCCTTCACTTTTTGAGTTCAATCATAATACTGTCCCTCAAAATGCAATTGATACAACTCAGCCTAATGCTCCACCCGCAGCAGACCTTTTTGATAGAGAAGTGGGAACTGATATTAAAGGAGAAGTGGAAATAGAACACCATGATGATGAGATAAATCAGGACGCATTAGTTGGTCATGAGACACTTGAAATCCAACAAAGCAGACCTGACATTTAGAATGCAGCAGATGATGTAAATTTGCAAGGTGAAAATGTGACTCAGAATACTGGACATCAGATGATTACTAGAAGCAAGGCTGGAATCTTCAAACTAAAAATCTATGCAAGCCTAGCAATAGATGAATTAGCAGAATTTGAACAAGTGACTGCTGATGAAGCACTGTTAAGTAGCAGTTGGAAGAAGGCAATGCAAGAAGAATATAATGCCTTAATGAAAAATNCAATGCAAGAAGAATATAATGCCTTAATGAAAAATGAAACATGGACATTGGTACCACCCAAGGCTGGAATGAAGGTTATTGGCAACAAGTGGGTATTTAGGTTGAAGTATGATTCAGAAGGGAGAGTAAACAGGCATAAAGCCAGGTTGTGGTAGAATCTATATTTCAAGGCATGCTGTGTTTAATGAACAAGATTTTCCATTCAAAACAGGCTTCATAAACAAGTCAGCCCAGCCACAAACGTGTGAAATTGTGATAAGTCTCCTTCCCTTTTTGAGTTCAATCATAATACTGTCCCTCGAAATGCAATTGATACAACTCAGCCTAATGCTCCACCCGCAGCAGACCTTTTTGATAGAGAAGTGGGAACTGATATTAAAGGAGAAGTAGAAATAGAACACCATGAAATGTATAGTGGACGAATTTCTTCTTTTCTAATATCAGATCTTCATCAATTGTTCTTCAATAAAGAATAACATCATTATCACACAAATATTATGCTAAATATGAAACTGGAAGAATTAGTGTCAAAGTCAAAAGCTTGTAATCCATTGGAATCCTTAATCGAGATGATGAATTGTCTTTATTTGAGATCTCCTCATTAACATTTTCCGCAACTTCAAGAGTTTTTCTTTTATAAAATATTTCCATGATTGACTATAATAAATCAGAATTGGAATGTAAAATAAACAAATTACAAAGAATGAAAGAAATAAAACTCTGAATTGGAATGTAAAGCTCAAGTTAATAAGTATAATACTTTGAACTGGAATGTAAAATTAGAATGTATAATACTCTGAATTAACAAGCTCAAAGCACTGAATTGGAATGTAAAACTCAAATAAAATGACTGAACAAGACACCGACCAAACTAATAAGTAATAACTGAATCAAGTAGGAAACTGAGCACAATTTTTTTGAATCGAACAAAATAACTCAATAAGAGGTACAAGAAGATTTATTTTTTTTAATAGAACAAAACGATTGTTTGAACAAGATTTTTTTTTTTGAATTGACCAAAACAAACCGGGTATATTTTTTTGAAACAATCAAGCTCAAACAAAACAACTTTCCATTCACATTTTTCTGAATCAATAATTGAATCGAACAAAATAAGAAGTAGAAGAAGAAGATTACAAAAAATTATCCGGTTATTACTTGCTTCAATTGACACCGACGGCTTCACTGCTTCAATTTCATCAATTTGGGACCTTATTGTTTGGGTGGAAATTGGGGGTTTCAATTCAAATCTTCTAGTTTTCGATGGGGACGTGCATGGGTTTAGTCAAGAATTGGAATGGATTACGAAAATGTTTGTATTCTGTAGGTCAGTGACATCCACCTTTCTAATAATATTGGGCCAATTAATTGGCCTATTTCATTTTTTAAGCTTAAGTTGGGCTGCAAATAAATGGGGGCGGCCCAAAGTTCAGTGTAGGCACTGAGCCTTCATTGGGTCCGCCCCTGATTATACTATATCATAGCAATCAAAAACTAGAAAAGGGTATTTGAAACTAGACAAATGTTTCTCTTGTTGTGGCTGTCTAGTAAAGCACCAATACTTCAAGCAATATATTAGCTTCACATCACAAAGTCACAAAATAAAACTAACTGTTTAATAGTTGGAAATTTTGTAGAGTAACTGGCTGGGTGACTCAACTGTATTTTACATAGAATCAGTAAAATCAGTCGGCCAACTGTATTCAGCAATCAGTGAAATCTAAAGCTCAATTGCATTTTACATTATTTTTGTCCCTTCTTTTTATGAAACAACGTGATCCATCCTGCCGGATGTGCAAATAATTATATTATGAAAATGACCTAGCCTTCATAGAATCATTACAAAATTTTGAAAACATAAGAATAAATGAACAGGACATTCACAAGTTGCTTAGCGAAACCACACTGCATTGTATCTTTACAAAAAGAGTTTGCTCGGCTGCTACAGCTATGACAATCATATCATGTCTAACGTAAAGGAGGCACAAAATTATCAAAGTGCAGACAGATTAGCTATTTACGATACTTGTACTTACAACAGCCAACTTTTGGAAGTTTTTCCATTATTTGGAGGATTGTATTATAGTCAATTTATGATTTATCATATAACTACGACAATCTGAAGATGTTACCGATAATTCAGAGGCTCAAGTGACCTGGTATTCATTGATCTCATGAATTTCTCCTGGTCAGTGAGGGCATGGCGGAAGTGGCAGCGGTGGCCATAAGGGCAGTGGTCACCATTGAGGACCATTCGGCACACCTCAGTCTTGTAGCGAGGGTGTCGAAGGACAGGGCGGAGCTCCTCAATGCCATGAGCAAACTGGCAGTGGTCTCCATATGGGCACGTCCCTGTCTGCTGCCATTTGTTGCAAAGCTCAGTCTTGTGCATGCCCTGATTATACACCTCGAGTTCAAGAGCTTCCTCTGCTTTCTTCCCTCCACTCACATACACTCTCTGCTACATTATCATCATAAAATTTATATCAGCACATAAGAAATTAAAAGCCTAATGCTCCTTGCATATACACCACAATCCATTAAAATACATTCCAACTGAGCATTTTCTTGAGTTATGAATGATAAAAGTTGGCAGCATCTATTAGCTATTAAATGGATTTGAGAGCAATACATTTGTAATTCATGGAAACATGATCCAATGTAGATTCCTCTAAAAACAGTTACAGAATAAGAAGCTCTTTTAAAAATTAGTTCCAAAGAAAAATTAAGGTAGAATCAAAATTAACATTGTTCAATATGGTTCTGGAATTCATAGAATCAAAATTCAATCAATAAAGTTAAACATAAACATTCATTACTAAGGTTCCTAATATGTGAATCTGAAGCTCTATTATGCATATGATAGTCTTATAAACTACAACACTGACAAACCAAAAACTGAAATTATCACTGATGCATCTCAAATTGCATGACATAAATAAGTATAATCCATATCCCAGCACGTCGTTGTATACATTTCAACAAAATATTTCCTTGACCATTTTATTTTGAATGAATGACAAATGTTTTCAACATCCTGTGGTTAATAAGCTGATTTGAGATCTCATTTTAAACACTAGATCTCAACTCAAAACCAAAATGGAATTTTGGTGTTTAGTCACATGCTTGTACATAATGGTAATGAAATTATTCGGTAATGCAACTTAACAAATATAAAAATAAATAAATAAAAGGGATTTTTTTATGATGACTAGTTGACAAGAAAAGTTTATCAATTGCCTAGTATTTAATAAATCAGACATGTAATCACTTGCCAATTGCCATTAGGATTCCTGCAATGGATGAACTTCCAATGCATATTCATCTCGAGCCAGATATACTCCCACGGCCACAATAACCATGGATAATGCATCAGTGCCATAGTGTAAAGAAAACTATTCATCTTCCATCTTTTCTTTAAGTTGATTTCATCTCAACCACTGAATACGATTTAACAATAGACGAGAAGCGGTACTCTTGTATGATAACCCACCACATTTCTGCCTACAAACTCTCCCCGAGCACAAGCATACACAGGTCAATTCTACGGGGTATTTAATGTTTGGAGTGGTTTATCTCAAAGATAAGCTCCAAATATATGGCACATTTTGACTATAAGTGGGTCCATATAAAATCAAGCTACCCCAAACTTCTTTAAATTTATTTGGTTAATTAAGCAAACGAAAATATTAGTAATTAGGACTTCCCTATGAAGCTTAAACTAATAAATATCATCCTTTACTAATTACTCTTATCATTTACCATTAATAACGCATATCAAAACATAATTACAGGATTTAGACTACAATATTTCAAAGTATCAGAAACGAAAGGGAGCGTTAGCAGACTTTACCGTCTTGCTCCGGTCCAATGCTTTAGCCTGACCTCCTCCACTGCTAATCCCAACAGCACGAACCGTCTTCAGATATCCACTGGACCGAACTGAAATACTTTTTGGCAACGAAACTCTCTCTTCCCCACTCCCTCCAACCCGACCCAAATCTACCACACTCTTGGGACTCTCACTATGACCTTCAGAGAACGCCGCCGTCATTTTATTCTCCCACTCCTCCTCCTCTTCTCTACCCGGTCCATCTTCACCTCCCAAACTCATCTTCCCCAGCCCATCCACAACAGGACCCCAACCTGAACTCGAACCTGGATCCAGACCCGACAGCCCAAATGATGAAGTGGCATTGAGCAACAAATTCAGGCGGTGGTTCAAGTCGATGTTAGCCATTTTAAGGTTGACATTGTCCTGGCGAAGGGACTGGACTTGCTTTGCTGTCTTGTGGAGGTGTGAGAGCACCGTATGGTGCCGGTCAATCAGGTCCTGATGCTGCAGCTGAATTTGATGAGAACGAGGCAAGCATGAACTCAGTAACATGTCATCATCATTCGGCTGAGAATTGATAATGCTTGAGGGGGAATTGGAATCGGCGGTCACATAATCGAGAAAAGGTGAACGACTTGCGTGGAAATTTGAGTAGTGTGACCCGACAAAATTGTAGTCGCTGGAGATTTCTCTCTGCATTTTTTAGCATATAGAATCCTGTTTCCTGCCCAATAAAACCTAATCAAATTTCCGCTGGAATTCAATAAATATCAGATTAAATTGAACTACAATTAGAATATAAAATCACTGACTATTATAAATGTAAAGAATATATAAATGAAAGGATTAATTACATTTTCTTTTGGAAAAACACGAAAATTATACCCCCACACACAGATATCATTCAAGAAAAGATTTCTTTCAATTGATAAATAAATTAATGGAATAACGAAACTATTTTATTCAATTCAGGTAAATCATTTAATGGAGCAACAGAAGAAACAATGAATTAAATCATTTAATGGAACTACGAAAACATATACACACGAATACATCCGACCAACTGAACAAAAACCAAAATAACAAAAGTTTTATTCATATTTCTTGATTAATGAACAAGAATTAAGCAACGAATTTTTCCTAAAATCATGATCGATCATGAGACTGAAAAAAGAAAAAAAACGTTCGCAAATATTGCGTTTGAGTGTGCGAGAAATTCTGCAAATAAATCCAAAGAAAAGTGATTAAAATTAAGTAATTACCTGATTAAACAACAAAGAGAGCTTAATTATTCTTGATAACAATTTCTTCTGCTCCGGTTCCTTTCTAGAGAGAGAATCAGAGAGTGTTAGAGAGAGTAACAAGTAAGGCATTACGAAGAAGGAATTTATATAGTGTGTGCATGATATGAAGGCAAGGGCAATTTGAGAATGTAATTTTCAACGCCATTAATCTGTTGATATATAGATACACAACTGTATACGTAATGTAACAGACTGTCAACGATTGGACAATGGATATTTGACTCAAATTACCCTCGCTTGGAGCAAACCTGTCTTCAGTCACTTACCAATAGAGGGTAATTTCGGCTTTTCAGGTGGTTAAGAGAATTTTAGCGGGAAAATACACTCACGTTTACCTTGGGGATTTTGTTGCTAATTTTGATATATTTACGAAAATGGTATTCATATGATAGTGGGTGCGTTTGTTTCCCATTATTGAGAGAAAAATAGAGTAATGAATAATATTTTTTGGAGAATGTGTGGTTGAAATTTAAAGTAACTTTATTGGTTTGTGTGTAGAATATTTTATTGGGTGAATGTGTGGTGGAGAATCTTACTGTAG
>CAIGRT010111065.1:0-14320 GCA_903798405.1 Fraxinus platypoda | reverse complement strand
TTTCCTCATTTTGTCTTATTCTCTTTCCATTTGGGGTTTATGACCTACAAAAACCAAAATTACCCAATTGTGAGCCGATATCCGTTCTTTTCATCAATAATAAACATAGTTAGGTATTAAATAAGTGTGCAAAAACACATTTATCGCAAAACACTCAAATTGGGTGAAGTATTGAACAACTGCTGTTAAATCATACTCATCAATTGCCCATTACAACTGATTAGACAATGAAATCTAGATTTTAATTCAAATTCATACATTTATTTTTCTTTTACTAATAACTTTCTCGAATTTTGGCTAGAGATATCTAGGTCAGATTATCCAAATTATTATTTTTTAATTAATTGTTCACTATATTTTATTGGTAGTTGTGTTGTATTATTTTGTTCTAATTTGTGCCCTACTCTCTTAAATTTTCAACATACAACATTTTTTTTATTTGCATCTCAATTTTTTGGTTAGATCACTCAATTAATTATTTACATTTTAACTTAGTTTCTGGGTTCTACTGTTAATTGCTATAATGATTTAGTCGATTATATAAATAGTCGTTTTGAAAATTTGACCAACGAGTCTTTTCACATATTACTTTGGTGGAAATTGAATACAAATAAATAAAAGATTGTCCTCCAACTTGTTAAAGATGTGTTAACTATTCAAATATCCACAATTATTTTCGAGTCTGCATTTCCTTTTAATTGTAGAATTCTTGATTACGTTAGGAGTTTGTAGAGTGTAAATATGGTTGAGAGAATGATTTGCCTTAAAATTTGGTTGCATGGTAACAAAGAACCTATAATGATTCGTCAATATTTGGATGAAGTACAATTATTAGATGATTGACATAAAGTTATGGAAGGTACTATCACATTTGATCTTTCTATTAGTTATTTTATATCATTTAATTATGATCAATGAATTCATGTACTATACTTTTATAATTATGGAGATAATGAAGCATGTGCTGCAATTGCAGGTGTTTCGTCAATTAGTATTAACTAAAATGTTAAAATATTTATATCATATTGTTACATTATAATGATTAAAATATAGAACTTTGGTTTATAATATTTTTTAATGATACTATTTATGTTTTAATGTGAAATTTTAAACTAATATTTATGATTTAACTTATTCGATATATGTCTTTTCTTTGTTAAACCTTAGTTTTAAACCCAAAAAAAATGATTTGGATTGACTTAGTTTAAAAATTGAAGTAGTTTGATTTGATTTTAAAAAACAAAAATTCAAACCGCTTAAAATGGTTTGGTTTGAAATTTTTTCACAAATCGTCCAAATCAAACTGTGTTCACACATAGGTGGTTTAGGTTTTGAAATACCCAGAATGAACCGCTGGACATCCACCCCTAGTTCCACACAGATCCATTGATGTTTCGATTCACCCAATAAAATATTCTACANATATTCTACACACAAACCAATAAAGTTACTTTAATTTTCAACCACACATTCTCCAAAAAATACTATTCATTACACTAATTTTATCACAATAATGGGAGACAAACAAGTTCTAAATTGAACATTTCACCCAATTTTTTTAAAAATACATATTTTACTCAAATATATTGTATATCAGTTCAATTTACCCTTCAAAAAAATTATTTACTAGTCCGCTTCTATTTTTGTTAGGGAACTAAATAATAATTTTCTTATCTATTTTGGAAATAATGAATTTACAAGCTTAAATTGTACGGTTCGTTTTGATCTTAAATTCCATTGTTATGCATCAATAAAGAAACGATGTGGAAAAATGAACAAGAGAGTACAAACGGAACAAATGTAAAATTTGACGACTGTGATGGTGTTGGTAATAAAATAGGTTTTAAGACGATTTTTTGGTGTGCCTCGATGGTGGCAAGGGTGGTGAGACATATCGATGTTGATGGTAGTAGTGGTGGTTTACGATGGATGTAGACGAAGACGGTGTTATAAAGGCTTCGTTCCGAGCATGGTGGTGTTGGTGGAATGTATTGGAATTTTGTAGGTGTTGGCTTATGATGGAAGCATGTTGTGATAGTCTAATAATTGTGAGTCGTATTGAAAGCATGCGATTATTGTAGAACGTAACATAGTATCATATAGTGTAACACAAGCCTATCATGTTATGCGTGTAACATGCTTTAATACGTGTGATGTTGCGGGGTCAAGTTGTAACAGTTTTATGGTGGTGGTGACGGTGTCAATTTGGCTTTGTGGGGTTGGGGATAAGACCTTTCATTTTTCAATTTTTTTTGTCTTTTCTTTTCTACATCTTTTTTTTTTTTTTTTTGCCCTTTTAACTGTTTCAAGCGGGCATGAGGACTGACCATTTCGAAATCCATTAAATTGAGCAAATGAAGGTAATTGATGAAGTTTTGGTCAACAATATTTCGTGTCGGGCACAATTAAATTTGTAAAAAAATTGCGAGTAATTTTATATTCGAAAATTTACATTAAAAAATATATATACCCCATGTAAATTTGACTTTTTCGGACGTATAATTCCGAAATTTTTTGATGTCATTTCTCATGTAAAATTTCATAATAAAATGATATAAATTATATCGAGAAATTTGTATCGGAAAAATAATAAATATTAACAAAATAGTTGAAATTTTTTAAAGAAAAAACGAGTTAGACGACTCTTTTTAAAACGCACCCCTAACTATTTTCGATGTCTGTTTGGACCATTCGATATGCCTATTCTGACAAGCTGTAACATTTGATACGTTTGACCGTTTTGCGCGCCATTAGCGACGTAGAAAATTAGGCCATGAGCATTTTAAAATAGTATTAAGAGTGTGTTTAGTGGATATTATTTTAGAAGAATGTATGTTGGAATAGTAGATTGATGGAGAATGTGTGGTTGAAAAAGAAGAAAAAGTTATTGATGTGATGCAAAATATTATTTTATTGAAAAATGTGTGGTTAAAAATGAGTAGAAAAATGAGAATGAAAATTTTAATGTGTACCAAACAGAGCTTAAGAGTGCAACATTTCAACTTCGTTTGACATCCCAAAATGCTTTAGAAATTTGAGACAAAAACATATAAAATTTAAAGGTGGCAAAAAAAAAATATTGGCACCAAAGTTGATGGTCACGTGACACCTCATGCCATTTCTGTGTCCGCCCTATAACATATGTCATGTGGATGGAATGGATAATTCTTTTTGTACATTAGGGGTGCCATAATGGTGTCCATAATGGACACATGGCACCCCACCATTGGAGAGTGTGTGTTGGTGATTATGGACACCATTATGGCACCCCTAATGTACTTGTAGCACTTCTCGGATGGAATACGTCACCAAGTTCTACGGACATAACGATCATTATTTTAAAATTATTTATTCTACGTACTCATTTTCAACTATGCATTCACCAAATAAAATATTTTGCATGTAAATTCAATTTTTTTTTTTTTTTACATTTTAACCACTCATTATTCAAAAATTCACTATACAAAACATTGTTTTTGCCAAATAATGGCCATCGAACAAGGGGTAAAATGCTAGAGATGTATGTGCTAAAGTTGGAAGGTATGCAACGAGGCAATATGTTTTTGAAAAATTCGAGACCTCAGTTGCAAACCTAATGGGCCGTTCTCTTTGTGTTTCAATTTTGAATTTTGAGTTTTGTGTAGTGTTCATTTTAAGAGTGTGTTTGGTAGAAATTAAAATCGGATTAAAATTGAAAAATCAGTCGTTATTGTTAACTTTTATTAGACGAGTGAGACACAATAACGACTATATTTTCAATTTTAATTGGATTTTAATACCTCCCAAAACAAACTCTAAGATTGTTAAAAAGGTGTTCTTTTTGTCATTTTGAAAAATTATTTTTTAAAATGAAAACACCCAAAACTTGTCCTTTCTCTTCTTCCACTCTCTCTCTGTCGTCTCTCCTCTTTGTCGTGTCTCTCTGTTTTTGGGTGGTGTACGGTGTGCGGTGTTTTTGGGCGGTGGCGTGGTGGGCTTCTACTAGTGCGGTCGTTTTGGGAAGTGGTGGGCTTTTTCTAGTGCGGTGGTTTTGGGCGGTGGCGTGGTAGGCTTCTTCCGGTGCGGTGTTTTTGGGCGGTGACGTCGTCGGCTTCTTTTGCTGTGATGGTTTTGGGCGGTGGCGTGGTGGGCTTCTTCTGCTGTGGTGGTTTTAGGTAGTGGCGTCGTCAGCTTCTTCTGCTGTGGTGGCTGTGACGTCGCCAACTGTGGGACGACGATGGTGTGATGCAGATGGTGTGTGAAGGCGGCAATGGCGGTGGTTGTTGGTGGCTTAACCGAAAACACCCAAAACGCGTTTTGAAAATTTTGACTTGGTTATAACTCAAAACACTCAAAACGACAAATTGTCGTTTTTGATTTTCTTTGTAAATTTTTTACTTCTTTTCAAAAACACGTTTTCGAAAAGAGGAGAGAACGCGTTTTCATTGTTTTGGAAAATCGAAAATAGAAAACGGTAATGTGAACGTGTCCTAAATGTTTGATAAGCTTACATTATTATTTAATCTTGTTTGAAAAGAATTTATGGATGATATAAATTATAAATCGAGATAGATTTCATTGGTGAATAAGTAAATAATACTCTTGAAGAATTTATAAATGATTTAATTTATAAATCGAGATATATTTAAATGATGAATAAGTAGATAATACTCTTGAATATATTTAAATGAGCAGTTGAAAACGAATTATTTATAAATTAGATAAAGCTACATATAGCGTTGAACTTTGCTATAGGTACATCATAGTGTACATAAGGGTGTACACCCCTCTCACATGGGGGTGAGATCCGCTTAAATTAAAAAGTATTTTATATAGTGGGTCACACCCCCATGTGAGAGGGGTGTGACCCCTTATGTACAACTTTTGATGTACAAGTGGAATTGCTCTATAGCGTTAGGCCAGTTTGAATTGAAATTTATACGCATCGTGCTACCCGTACATTTATAATATGCACGAACTTGTGCTTAAGTGGAATTGCTCTATAGCGTTAAAAGATGTATAAGTGGAATTGCTCTACAGCGTTGGGCCAGTTTGAATTGAAATTTATACGCATCATGCTACCTGTACATTAATAATATGCACGAACTGGTGCTTGTAAAAGTTGACAAATAAAAACATACTTACCCACTTATTCGCTTATAAGTGAACCTTCCAAGATTGGCCAAACGTGCCGCAACGTAATAGAGTCCTCAGCAGAAGGACCAAATACAATCAAATCTTACATATAATCCCCAACCTTGAGCGATCCACACGACCTGAATTCCACCTTTACATTGGCATCATCGACGTTGATCCACACGCGCAATGAGATGAGGCCTGCAGCCTTATTATCTCTACTTCTCGCCGCCGTTCGCCTTCTCTTCTCTCCGGCGCTCGCCTCCGAGTCCGATCACAAGGTAATCCACACTCTTGATCCCTTCAGCAAAATTCCTTAATTGTAGCCGGCTTCTCTCTTTCGCAATTATTCAGATCTGGTTTAAGATGTTTGAATCTTGAAGTTTACCGTTTATCATCAGTACTGGGTGACTAACGGCCCCGAGTAAATTTCCGTGAAGGATTCGATTTGTAGCTCACCCAAATGTAAAATGATGCTTCTTTAATTTAAAATTATAATTTATATTATGGCCACAACTACAGGGTAGATCACATTTTTCAAACATTTAAAAATATTTTGCGCTTATCTTCAAACCCTGGCATCGTATGTATGTATTTACTTTTTGCGTGGGAAGTTGCAATTCTTTTGTTTGACCAGCCTGCATTAGATCGATGGTAGTATGGATTTCTTATTTCTTCTTCAATTTCTTGAATAGATTTCGCTTCATTTCATTTTTTTTTTCGTTTCCTTTTTTGTTTTTGGGGTGGGGGGTAGTGGTTTGGGGGAGGGTGGTTGTTAAGGATTTCACAAAGGGAAGTGTAGCTAGGACAATGGCAGTATGATTGACGTATCAAAAGTTTCCTCTAACTTGTGGAATACATGATGGCAGATCTTAACAGAATGCTAGCCCATCTTGATTGTCGATTGCTGTATACTTTTGATGGGAGATAGATGATAAGAAATTAAGAATTAGTGGCATTTTACCCTGCAACCCTTTCCTGTGAAAGAGAAATGCTGCTTCAAGAGAAATACAAAATAAGTCGCATATAAAATTCCAAAATAATGGCTGTAAACCTGGAATATCTCAAGAACTTACTTAACTGCTGCTGAGGTTGTTGGTTGTATGTCCCACTGAACTAAAATTTCTTCCCTAATATGAACAAAATGAACCCCGAAGCCAGATCAGAATCGAATGTCGAGTTGACGGCAGTGTTCTTTTCATGGATGTAACACATCAAAGAGTGTAATTTTTTGGATGGTCTTCAGCAAGGACTGTTGTACATATTTTAAGGGCTAACTATCTCAAGGCATCTAAAATGATCTTACAATAATTTGATCCTTGGAGCAAAAGAAAATCTAGCAATTAATTATGCAGTAATTGTTTTCCACAGCAACAACAATAATAAACTAAGCATATTCCCAAAATACTTTGTTCGATCCATGAATACATTTGCTCTCCAATCCATTGCAATCAAATCCTCTGTATCCACATTAGGCAAAGTTAATTTAGTCCACCTATCTCTCTTATAACTTATTCTACTCTGATCTCATCATGCCTAGTGCCTACACAGGACACACCACAGCCACCTCCATGAAATAAAAACAAGGCTTTGTTTCGATCTTACTAGTAAAGAAAACACAAACGAGACCTTTTCCTGTGTTCGGCCAGTGATAACTTATTTCAACAAGAATAGGAGATTTTTTTTTCCGGTGCTTACTTGTTAACAATGCGGTGTAACATGTGGTTCTTCTTTAAGCATAAATAATCTTGTGGGTGGGGAATTAATATCCATCTGTTGTTGATATTTCCTATTGTAGTGTGCTTGACCCATATCAAAAGATTCAATACTTTACTAGCTAAAAGTGCTTTCTAACATACCCTTTTACTTTCCTGCAGTATCAACCTGATGACCCTGTCACCTTGTGGGTGAATAAAGTAGGGCCATACAATAATCCACAAGAAACATACAATTATTATAGCCTTCCGTTTTGTCATTCACCGGTTAATGCTGCTCACAAATGGGGCGGTCTTGGTGAGGTATTGGGTGGAAATGAGCTTATTGATAGTCTGATTGACATAAAATTCCAAAGTACGTGTATGTGGATCTCTGAACTCTTGCATGCCTTTAGTGTTGTGTTTCTCTACGATGACATTCATCATGTTTGTATTTGGCAGAACCTGTGGACAAGACTACCATTTGTGAACTTGAGCTTGACGAAACAAAAGTCAAACAATTCAAGAATGCCATTGAAAATAGTTACTGGTTTGAATTCTTCATGGGTATGTTACATGATTATTCTTCTATTTATCTTTTGTATGAATGATGATTGGTACATTTATGTCTGTTAGAAGTAAGAAATGTCATATAACTGATATGTAAACCATGATATCATGTCCTGTACTGCCTTTTCAAATAACTAGCACCAGGTGCAATCAAGTTTACACAATCAGAACCATCAAGTTCTTGTGGGAAGTCTCTAATTCGCCTCTAGATTAGGAATTTTATGTGAACAAATGCAAGAAAAAGCTTGAACTGATGATTTTATCCGGGTTATTTATTTATTTATTTATTTTATTCAGTGTCTTATAATTTTTTGAAGACATTGTGCAAACCTTTGAACAGTTATTATTTGGATGTCAGTTTTCTTTTGCCACAGTAATTGGGAAGACTTCACTAGTTATTGGCATGAGTTATATGTCCATCACATGGATGGACTTTACAAAACAGACTTTAGAATAAGTGCTTGCATATTGTTTTAAATGTTTTTCAAGCTTACTTTTGAGAATTGCTTTGGAGTTAAGGTTAACTTCTTGCTAGAATTTGGGGGAAGTAAAAATTCAGAACTTACCGAAGTTCCCTTCTTTTTAGGTTCTTTTTAAAATGAGTCCTAGAATTTCTCGACTTAGAAAACTTCACAAAAATCATGTAGAGATCCTTAGTTGACTTTATCCTAGACTGATGCATTGGTTGCATTCTTTGTGCTTCTCTGCCGGCTTGTTGATCATTATGATTAATTGGCAGTTGCTGATATTTTGTCTTCTTTTCCCTTAAAAATTGGTTTTGACTTGAGAACAAGATACACACGCATGAGCTAGAAGGTAACTGTTGGTATGCGTGCTTGTTCATAGCTTTCAGTTCCTTTAAATATGCTTTTAGAATGAAATTTTATATAAGTTATCTAATTCCTGAGCTCAATTTTTTTTTTTTGGGTGTACTGGCTTCAAATTCAGATGATCTGCCTTTATGGGGTATGCCTTCCTTGAATTATTGTTTCAGATAAATTACTCTATGCCACCCTATGTTTTGAATTAATACATTCTCTTTGCAGGCTTTGTTGGTGAGATGCATCTCGACAGGAATAGTGACAACAAGCACATGCTTTACACGCATAAGAGCATCACTGTGAAATACAATAAAGATCAAGTATGTGGCTGTTCAATGTTGTCTTGTATTTCTTGGTTCAGTTTAGTTTTCTTGTTGCTAACTTCTTTATCTTGTAGATCATTCATGTCAACCTCACCCAATACAACCCAAAACTATTGGAACTGGGAACAACATTGGACATGACATATTCCGTGAAATGGATCCCTACAGATGTCTCTTTTGCACGTCGTTTTGATGTTTACCTGGACCACCCATTTTTTGAGCATCAGGTAAACATTGACATTCTTATTTGATATCATTATGCCCCTGTTTGGTGGGGATTAAAATAAGATTTTAAGTAGATTTTGATAAAAATTGATGAAATGTGTGGCTGAAAAGTTATGGGTCCCATTAAAAATTTTGGTTAAAATTAATTGTTGACTTTGATTTAGATTAAAATTTGGATTTCAATCCCTACCAAATAGGGACTATAAGAAAATAGTTTTCAATGTGAGGTTCCACAGCTTAAGAGAAAATGATGTTATGTGTGCTTTAGTTGATTTCTATATCTTTGTCATTTCATAAGAACCTTAATCCTTCTGCCATTATCCATTTTTGTATATTTGATTTCGTTGCTTAAATGGGTGCGATTTTCTCCAAGGCACAAAGGGAATTGGGGGGCATTTACTGTCTTATAGTAATTGTTCATCATCAGGTACTACATTCTGCATCTTGCAGATTCATTGGTTCTCGATTTTCAATTCCTTCATGATGGTTATATTCCTGACTGGTCTGGTGTCGATGATATTGATGCGCACTTTAAGGAATGATTATGCTAAATACGCTCGTGATGATGATGATCTAGAAGCCCTGGTAATGATCTTGACATCAGATACTTGATGATCTCTTAACTGCATCGTTAATGGTTAATTAAATTCTTTATATTTAGGAAAGAGATGTCAGTGAAGAGTCTGGTTGGAAACTTATTCATGGAGACGTATTTCGGCCACCCCGGAGTTTAGTTTTACTCTCTGCTCTAGTTGGCACTGGCGCACAATTAGCATTGCTAGTCCTCCTCGTTGTGTTATATGCTATTGTTGGAACGTTGTATATCGGGTATGTGAAAAATGCAACTCGTTTCTGAAATACTTGAAATCTGTAAACAGTTATCTTAGTTCCTCAGCAACTTATTAAAGTTCACTTCACTTCCCTTCCCTTAACCTCCCCTCGTCTAGTGAATACATTCATTTTGTTCTATTTATTTTTGGTTGACATTTATGGACATCATCATGCTAGAGGCAGATCTAGAAATTTAATTGGAATTACACCATTCTCATTTGCGTCAACCATGAGATTTATGATGTTAACTATTATGGTTTGGTTTTCACATCATTCAGGAGAGGAGCTATTGTCACTACTTTCATAGTATGTTATGCTTTGACATCATTCATCTCAGGCTATGTCAGTGGTGGAATGTATGCGCGCCATGGTGGTATGTGCAGTTTATAACCACCTTTTACCTGTTTTATGGGATTCATCTTTGTTTGCCTATTATTGTTATTTGTGTATTTAATTCTTGTGTTGTTTCCTCTGCACACACTATTAAATGTTAAATTGTTATCCATCTTTGTTGCAGGTAAAAACTGGGTTAAATCAATGATCCTCACTGCTTCACTTTTCCCTTTCCTGTGCTTTGGGATTGGCTTCATTCTGAACACAGTTGCCATATTTTATGGGTCTCTAGCAGCCATACCCTTCGGCACGATGGTCGTGGTCTTTGTCATCTGGGCATTTATCTCTTTCCCCTTGGCACTTCTCGGTACAATTATTGGAAGAAACTGGAGTGGTGCTCCAAACAATCCGTGCCGTGTAAAGACCATTCCACGGCCGATTCCTGAGAAGAAGTGGTACCTGACACCATCAGTGGTTTCTATGATGGGAGGGTTGCTTCCCTTTGGCAGTATATTCATTGAGATGTATTTTGTTTTCACTTCATTCTGGAACTACAAGGTAGTGAGGGATTTAAATGAACTATTTATCTGAGAAGAAAAGGGAAACAAAAGAAACGGACTGGCACCAATAATATATGATTTGAAAGGAAAACTAGTTAAGTTCATACTTTATCTGTTTGTTTAAATTCTCCTTTCTGTTGCTTCATATTGGCAGGTCTACTACGTATATGGCTTTATGCTTCTGGTTTTCCTGATTCTGATTATTGTTACTGTCTCTGTGACAATTGTGGCAACGTATTTCCTTCTAAATGCTGAGAATTATCATTGGCAATGGACTTCGTTCTTGTCCGCTGCCTCGACAGCTGTCTACGTCTACTTGTACTCGATATATTACTACTACGCGAAGACAAAGATGTCAGGGTTCTTCCAGACTAGCTTTTACTTTGGGTATACACTGATGTTTTGTCTTGGCTTAGGGATTCTTTGCGGTGAGTATGAAGTGTAATAAGTTAACTCATATAAGCTTTTCTTAAACTGCCTTCCTTTCTGATGAACTTATTAACCAGTCCCTTATGATATGAATTTGTTTCCTAGAAAATAAGTATTAATCAGAAGTTATAATCATTCCATTCATGAAATTATTTTTAACAGGGTTGTTTCTCATGGATTTTCAGGTGCTGTTGGTTACTTGGGCTCTAATCTGTTTGTAAGGAGGATTTACCGGAACATCAAATGTGACTAGTTCTTCTTTGTCAAAAGAGAAACTATTATAGCTTCTTCACATCATTTGCTAAGAATTCAAGAGAAGCCTATATTGGGTCCCTGTCAAATTTTCGCGAGGTTTGGGGATGGCCAGAAAAATTTCCCCGATTTTCCGGGTTGTTAAACCATAGTCTACTTACATAAGTTAGATCCAGTGAATTCTTTTCATAATTGAAAAAGGCTAGCACGATCACAGATCCATGTAGTTATTTCTCCCATCTTTCTATGCTATGGATGTTGCATCAGAATTTTTCTTTTGTTCATTTTGTTCTGCGAGTAGCTTCTCATTTGGAGGAATGTGTTAATGGAGAATCTCGAGGAGACGAATTGTGTTAGGACATTACAGCTATTTCTATACGTGCATTATTCTATAAGTGAAATACTGAATTGCGAATTCTCTCTTTGGTTGCTTCTCCATTTGAGTTGCAGATTTTATGCCGTTGTGTGGTACCTCTTAGGTGTGCCCGCTTTATTCCATTTGTTTATTTGAAGGATATTATTATTGGAAGTTAGGCTTAAGTTTGTTCATTATAATTATATTTCCGAAATGTTGTAATTTTATTTTTTTTAATTTTCATTTAAGCCTTGTTTACCTTAACATTACTCTTAGAATACATCTGAATTGCACAAAACCGTTTTTCAAACTACAATATAGTTATTGATGAAACCAGTGTGCTATTTGTAACCGGGAAGGTTGAAGAGACGTAACCAGAAGTCAGTCCCACTGCACAAACATAAAAATGTAAATTGAAGAACATTAAAGATATTCAAATTAAAAAAAGTATGAATTGCTTGATTGGTCAATTTTTTGGATAAATATTGTTTTGAATAGTGAATTTTTGAAGAATGTGTGGTTAAAAAGTAGGGAAAATTTTGAATTTATGTGTAAAATATTTTATTACGTGAATGTGTGATTGAATGAAGAATTTTATTAATTTATTGTTTTTTGTTTCTTTTTATTTATTGCATTTCCTAGAGATGATTAAACGTTAAATTTTGTAAGTTAAGATTTTGGATTAGGAACCGTCAAGAGATTCTTTCACTGCGCATTTTTTGAAATAAATGGAAAGTATGTGCTATGATTTAAAAGTTCACTGCAAATTTCCTTTTCTTTTTAATGAATTTTAATTTGTGTTAAACAACCATCTAATTAAAGTTAAAATGATCAATTATGTTATTTGTACAATTATATTTGACAATAATGGTTGACAATGTTTGTGCTGTCAAAATTCGATGCCATTGATTTAAAAAACGATTTTTGAAATGAATGAATATGATGTTATTAGCCAATATTGTCAAACTAGATTGTACATGTAGCATGATTCTAAAATGATTAGAGATTGTGGAAACTATATGCAACCATAATTTTAGAAATTAGAATTCAAAAATCAGATTTCAAGTTTGTTTATACAAAAATCAAATCTTAATTCAAACTTTTAATATTAATAATAATATTATAAAATTAATTAATCTATCCTACACAATTTCAATCCCAAACCTTAATTATATCTCTCCCTTCTCTCTCTCTCTCTCTAAACATTGTAACTCTCTATTCTCTCACCGTTTCTCATAGCAGCGCAGATGGGCACACCGCACATTAGATTTGAGCCCACGGGGTGCTACAAGCGTGGCCACCACCACCACCACCACCACCACCATATTATTTATTGGTCACAAAAGGTTGTGATTTGTGTGTGATGTGGTGTGTGCGATGATACTAGTGGTGGTGGTGCGTGTGGAGGTAGGGTATTGCGACGATGGTTTTGGGATGGTTTCTTCCTTCCAACCAGCTTAGTCGGAGTTTTGGGGATGTGCGATAATGGTGGGGTGCGAGTGGGTAGAGGGTAGAGTGCAACGATGATGATTTTGAGATTTTGGGTTAATTTCTTCCTCTAATCTGCTTAGTCGAAGCTTTGGGGGTATGTGACGCAGTGGTGGGTTGTAGTGTTGGTGGTACAAGTGGTAGCGGCAACGGCAACGACGACGGTGACGGTGAGGTGTTGGTCGTTAGAGTGGTGGTGGTGGTGGTGGTGGTGGTGGTGGTTTCCATGTTTTGGTGGTGTTGGAGGATTGAAGTGGTTTTTGTTGATGGTATCGACTGTGGTTGGCGATGGTGGTGGTGGTCATAGCGGTGGTGCGATGGTTGTTGATAGGATGGCGTGAGGTGGGGTGTTCGCGATCATTTATTTAGTTGATCGTGACTAATATATTGGTCTATTTGTAACCAATAAATAATATGTGACCAATTATTTGAGATTTTAATCAACAAATTTGATATTTTGTGATCAATAAATAATATGTGATCTAAAAAATTGGGTTGTGATTTATAAAATTTGTAATTTGTGAATGATCAATAAATTGCAATCTATAAATTTATTTTTTTTGATTTGTGACTGATGAATAAATTGTAAATTATAAATTTCTTGATTTATGATTGTGAAATAATTTGTGACTTATAAAATTTCTGATTAGTGATCGAAAAATTATCCGTGATCAATTAATTCGATAATTTGTGATCAAATAATATAGAATTACGATATATATATATATATATATATATATATTCAATTAATAAAATATAATTTTACTTAATTCTTTCATAAATAAAATTGAACTTATTTTTGAAATTTTAAACCTTATTCCTTAGTTTTGAAATCGTCAATACTTAAATCACTTAAATACGAAATTTTCCCCCAAGATATATCATGTGTACCATTTCTGATTAACACCATTGGGCTACATAGAATTTTTGGATCTGTTTGGGTTTTATTTTATTCAAAATGAATTTTTCTCTCTCCTATTTTTAACAACATATTATCAAAAAAAAAAAAATATTATACATAAACTCAAAAAAATTTCTTATTTTTTAATCACACATTCTTTAAAAATCACTATTTCAAAATATATTTTTCTACAAAAAATACATTTTATTGGAGTCCAGACGTGGGCTAAATTTTTTAATGATTTTTTGGAGGACGAGTTTAAAAAGTAGGAATTTTTTTTAAATTTGTACATAAAATTATTATATTAGGAGAATTAATTGATAAAAATGAGTAAAAGGGAAAATGAGAATTCTGGAGATGGTACTCAAACAGGGTTTTATATTTCCTATTTCCCAAAACCTTAAACCCTAGTTCACCCTCTTC